>JAOWBN010176467.1:6418-17446 GCA_028565015.1 Pinguicula moranensis
GTGATGGAGGTACAAAATTTACAAATAATATTTTTCAAAAATATCTTCAAACTTATGACATTCATCATCAGATGTCCTGCACCTACACTCCATCTCAAAATGGCCGAGATGAACGAAAACATCGTCATATTATCGAAATGAGTCTTACACTTCTATTTCATTCTAATGTTTCTCTTTCCTATTGGGTAGATGCTTTTAGCACGGCCACTTACATTGTCAACCGATTGCCATCACCCCGTTGGCTGGTATTTCACTCTTTGAGCTCTTATATCATTCACCACCTTCTTATGATCATTTTCATCTCTTTGGTTGTATAGTTTTTTCGTGTTTATGTGATTATGCTCCCAATAAATTCTCCCTTCCCAGTATACCATGTCTCTTCCTGGGATATAGTGCATCCCATAAGGGTTTTAGATGTCTAGATCTCACTTTTCTTGTCTCTACATCAGTCATCATGCCAAATTTGATGAACCATCTTTCCTTTTCAGAATTCTCCTATACCACTTCATCTCTAGAAAATTTAGATGTTTCTACCTTTTTTGAACCTTCATCTCCCATATTCCCTCTTCATCTAAAACCATTCCTCCAACCTCTCCTCCTCCTTCAAATCTTTGTTTTATCTATCCAAAACTTCCCGATTCCTCTCCTATTCCCTGTCCATCCATATCCTCACCTGCTCCTCTAATCTCTCACTCTGATATTTCCTCTACCGATACACTGTCCATAACCAACCCTCCTCCACTCACAAATACTCATCCCATGATGACTTGGGCTAAAGTAAGTATCTTTAATCCAAAAATAGTTACTGATGTTTGTACAGTAGCACCTTCTAGCCTTCTCTCAGCACTTCTCACCCACACTGAACCAAGAAGTTTCAAATGTGCCGTTAAAAATCCTGCTTGGATCTCCGCAATGGATGAAGAGATAAATGCTCTTTACCAAAATCACACCTGGGAACTTGTTCCCCATCCAGCTCATACCAATGTTGTCGGCTCCAAATGGGTCTTTCGCATCAAATATCTTCCCGATGGCTCCATTGAAAGAGTCAAAGCTCAACTTGTTGCTTGTGGCTTCACACAGACACTGGATTAGATTATTTTGACACATTAGTCCTATTGTCAAAGCCACTACTGTTCGGACAATTCTCTATTTTGCCGTCTCTCACAAATGGCCTCTTCGAGAATTAGATTTCAAAAATGCTTTATACGGTATAAAACAGGCACCACATGCTTGGTTTGAACACTTCAACACTTTTCTCACTTCTCTCAATTTTACCTGCAGTCGTGCTGACACAACGTTATTTATTTTAAACAACAAGATAAATTTTATTTACCTCCTCTACGTCGACGATATCATCATCACTAGCAGCAATAACACTATTCTCGATCATCTTATCCAACGGCTACAACACGAATTTGCCCTTAGAGATCTTGGTCTTCCTACTTATTTTCTTGGTCTGGAAGCGACATTTACTGCAAAAGGTTTATTTCCTCTAACACAAGACCAGCTTCTTGATTCTCGCGCTATTAGCACACCCATGACTGTATCTCACTATCTTTCCTCTGAAGGTAACCCTTTAGCAGATCCAACCATGTACCATTCACTTGTTGGTGCACTCCAGTACTTGACAATCACCCGACCCGATTTAACTTATGCAGTAAAATTAGTCAGTCAACACATGCATGTTCCTACATACTTGCACTTTCATGCTGTCAAGAGGATACTATGTTATGTCAAAGACACGTACAATGGGACTTCACTTCACACAATCATCAGACATTAGCTCCGTAACAGCCTTTTCTGACGCAGACTTGACAAGTTGTCCTGATACTCGACGATCGACTTCTGTTTATGCCATATTCCTTGGCTCTCATCTCATCTCATGGAGTGCCAAGAAATAACCTACAGTCTCTCGCTCTAGTTGTGAATCCGAATATCATGCCGACACAACTAAAACCCTAAACCCTAAACCCTAGTGGTCGGCATACGAGCGAGGCAGGCTTCACGAGTTAACGTGCATATTTTTCAGGCACCGCCCATCCATGTATTAAAAAGAGGTTGTGTGAGTTGGGCCCATTTTTGAAAATGGGTCGTGCGGGTTTGGCACCGTAACCCATAAAAAAATATTATTTTATTTACTTTAATTTATGTTATTAATATATTTTTTATTTATACAAATTTTTACTAAAGGAAATCCTTTTTCTACCTAATAAGGTTGAAAATGAGATTTGAGTAAATGAGAAAGAGGAGTAGATTATTTATAGGCATAAGTGAGAAAAACTTTTGTGTAAAATCCGTGTGGCACAAAGTCCTATATTCAACTTTAAGGAAATACATGCATTTACATATAATAAAATCGTTGGGTTAACCATCACAGCATTGTAACTCAGTGGTTAGAATACTTATCAGTTTATAATTTGACTATTGGTTTGAATCTGGTTTGAAGCAATTTTTTGCACTTTATTCCATATAAATGGGCCAACGGGTTGACCCGCACTCGTACCGCCCATGAAACGGGCTGACCCGTGCCTGCACCGCCCACAAAACGAGCTGGCTCAGCCCGCACATTTCCTCCGAAGCAGCAAGCCACTTGGCGTTAATAAATTGGGCAGGGCTGCTCATAACCCGTTTTAAACGAGCCAAACGGGCCGAGCTAACCTTTTGATACAGTTGCAGAGGTACTTTGGCTTCAGCATCTTTTACATGATTTTCACATTCCGGTGACGCAACCTCTACTTCTTTTATGTGACAACAAGAGTGCTATTTTCTTAACGGGTGAGGCTGTCCATAACCCATTTTTAAAGGGCCAAATGGGCCCGGCCCATTTAGCCCGACCCATTTGCTGACCTCTAGATACATCTGCAGAGGTCCTCTGGCTTCAGCATCTTTTACAAGATCTTCACATTCCGGTGACGCAACCTCCACTTCTTCTATGTGACAACAAGAGTGCTATTTTCTTAAGCACAAATCCAATCTCTCATAAACGAGCAAAATATATTGACTTTGATTATCATTTCATCTTAGAACAAGTCTTAAGTGGCATTCTTCGCACCCAGTTCATCTCCTCTCAATTTCAAGTTGTAGATATTTTCACAAAAAGCTTGCCTCGTGACTTATTTGAGTATTTTTGCTTTAAGCTTCACTGTCGTATACAATATTACGCTCAGCTTGCGAGAGGTTGAATACAGCATCACAAGCCCATCATCCACCTTGCAAAGTAGCCCATCTTGCACAGCCCAAATCCAAGAAGTCTCCAGAGAAGACCAATTCGAGAAGCCTCCAGAGAAGAACTGATATGGCGGTTAAAAAATCTAGGAAAGTTGCAAGAAGACCATTCTAGATATTAGATACAATATATATATATATATATATATATATATATATAAATGTATTAGAGTTAAATGTAATGTGAAAAGCTAGAAATTTCAATGAAATACAAACATTCCTCAAATGCTTTGGCCCGTGTCTTTACTTGCCCTTCACTCTAAAGCCAACACATACTTTTTAGTATTGAAGATTTCAGATTTCACGAAATTCTGGTTTATTTGATAGCAAATTCTTGAATATTTGTCTATGTTTCAAATTCTTGGCCTTTTTCCTCACCATACTTCCTAATAGTCGTTCTGGCCATGGTTTTTGTTCGTATTTCTAAATTTTCCTTGCGATTTTAATGGTTTTAGGACAAAGTAGGAAATGTTGAGGTTGTTGCCAATCTTTATTTGCATGGGGTTTCCTATATAAACGCGGATGAATGGTTTTTATTTGTTAAAGGAAGCTTGTATTAACAGTCTTTTATTAATTGTGTTAGTTTCTGTTTGTTGATGAAGAACTGGTACATGAAATGTTTGAAGCTTTTACTCAGTTATTTCGTATATAACTGTTCATTCCCTTAAGCACAACGAAAAATTCAATTATGCATTCCATGCAGTGTTGATTCAATCTGAAATATGTGCGGAAGATGATCAACTTGATTTCATCGATAATGTAATAAAAATGAAGAATCTTTTTTGCATTTTTTTTAATAGTTAGCGGAAATTTTGATAATACTAATACCGTTACAAGTACCGGTACCATTATTTATTGGTTTAATTGATAACGGCAACAATAACAAAACCAAAATTATTTTCGATTATCTTATCGGTATGCGAACGAGAATTCGTACTTCTTGTTTCCGTACCACCGTTAAACTCCTTATTTGTTGTTTATTCTTTTGTTTTTATAATTAAAGTTTTTGTGTTTTTATATTAAATGCCAAATACTTATAAGAAAATATACTAAATGCCAAATTGACCAGATTATAGGACATAAAGCTGGACGGGCCCAAAAACTAAAAGAAATTCACAGTGATTCAGGCCCAATCGAAGCCAAACTGGATTTTCGCTGCCTCAAGCAGCACAACCTGATGCGACATGTGACTTGACGCCACCTATCACTGTCACCGTCTCTTCTCGAGATAGTGACTCGTTGAGGTCCCCAATGCACGCATGGGGGCTGATCCTTGGTGGTGAGGCCACATATGGCCATTGAAGCTGCGCGTGGGTGGCGGCAATAAAGAGTCACACAGAGCGGCGAAGCAGTGGCTTGCTCTTGGGACGATGGGATGCGCTGCGGCGATAGCGGGGCGGTGAGCCACACAATGGATCTCTCTGAGGTCGGCGACGGCGAGCCGCATAGGGGCAGCACAGGCAGTGAGTCTCACTCGGGGGAGAAGCGATTGTTAGTCACACAGGGGTGGCAACAACGGTGGGATGCAATAGGGGCTGTAACAGCAAATGGCCGTGCAGGGGAGCTCAATCGATGGATTTGGCAGTGGGTTTAGCTAGACAGTGGACGGTGAATTGCACAGTTGACAGGGACTGTCCCCAGAACCGGGGCAGCAATGGATGACGGCGATACCGGAGAGAAGAAGGCCGCCAGGATTTGGCAGATCAGGTGGTGGACGGTCTGGGAATGCCCAAAAATGGCTGGAAGTGGCCGTTTGCGGGCACGAGTGGGGCGATAAAAGCTGTTATCAGCAGAAGACGGAGGAAATCTGCGGGAGAATGGCAGGGGGGACGTTCTTTATTCTTTACCACAAACATCAGAAAATATGACGCCTTTTGTCGTGTTCTTAATGATTCTAAAAGAAGATTTCATGTTCAGCGTTAGACTCAATTTTGATATTTTGGACACCTTCCGTGGCTTTAAAAAAAAGTCATAGTTTTTTGGTATTATTCTAAAGTTTAAGGAGCATTATATTATTATTCTAAAGTTTAGGATATTATGTTATAAATATATAAACCCATGGGTATTTTATATAAGGGTAAAGTTGTCCTTAAAATTTTAATCTCTCCAACTTAAAGGGGTGAAGTGTTGTTTAAGTGGGTAAATTGTACATTTTTTATTAATTAAATAATAAAGAATGGCCGATGAAAATGGCAAAAAAGGGATAGTCAAACAATTTTTTGGAACAGGTATTGCTAATATCCGATCCCGACCCGATAAGAAAGAAAACCGAATTTACGGTCCCAATACCGTCCCGGAAACCAAATTCCAAAAAAAAGTGAGAATTTAGGTATAGGGATAGTACACGGGTTTGGAAAATACTCGAAAAATTATAACATAAAACTAAAAAAAAACTTTCTTGATTTCCTGATTATCCGATTTTTCACTGTCCCAATTACCCTTAACCTGAAACCGTCACGATTACTCAATTTATTTCAGGTAATCCGAATCCTAACCGATCATTTGGCCACCCCTACCTAAGTTTCATCTATAGGATCAGTTCCTAATTATCGACAATATAAAATTGGACGGTCAGTTATATGAGTTAGAACGTGACTTGCCACTATCTTTTGGTTTTGGGGAGAGTATCTTTCACTAAACCACCGAGGATAGTGTAATCATTCCACCAAGGTGGAAATTTGCCAAATGAGGGCTAATATAAAATATAGGTCATCCACAACGTACCCACTATATTCTAAACTAAATTGGGGTCTGGGGGGTCAGATGTACGCGGCCTTACCATTTTAATTATATAAAGAGGCCATTTCCGTTGCGACCCAATATGCATTCCATCATTTGATGTATTGAGTACCAGCAACATCACTAAATAGAAGCACTGGAATTTTATAGTCATTTTGCTCTAGTCCATTATTAGCACAAAGCTAAAAGAATGGTCAATGATGAAATAGAGGCAAGTCTTCCAATTTTTATGCTTAACGAGATTGGTTCTCAAAAGGAGGGTCAATATGAAAGTGAGGTAAGTCATCAATCTTTCATGCCTAGTAACGAGATTAGTTCTCAAAGTACAGGCCAGGACGTTGTGACTACAAGCCCCACGAACTAGAGGGTTAGTGGGAATGACCCTTCACACACCGTTAGCCCCACGAGCCAAGAGACTAGCTGGGAGAAGACCCCAACTAGACAGGTAGAAGATCTTTTTATCCGAAGGAGTGAACATGGAAGAATTCATCGACGATATTTTCAGATCGAGAAAAATATATTCTTTTGCGCTCCTTTGGAAATAGAAGAGTCTACCTCTTATCATGAGGCTATGGACTCACTCGATAGAGAGGAATGACTAAGTGGCATGAGGGATGAAATGGACTTGATTCAAACAAATGAGGTTTGAGATCTTGTTGATCTACCACATCGTCGAAAATTGATTGGATGCTAGTGGGTATTCAAGGTTAAACGTGGTTCAGATGGATCAATCGACAAAAACAATAGGCCCAAAGAAAGAGATGAATTGAAGGCTCTATTGCCTTCAATAATTTATTAACTTTAATCCTTCTTGAAGCATCTCTAAGCCATATTAGTCATATATATTCCTAAAAATTTTCCATAGCTCTGGGATGTCATAGCCAAGCATGTCATTCAAGGCTCTTTTGTCGTGTTCTTAATGATTCTAAAAGAAGATTTCGTGTTCAGCGTTAGAATCAATTTTGATATTTTGGACACCTTCCGTGGCTTTAAAAAAAAGTCATAGTTTTTTGGTATTATTCTAAAGTTTAAGGAGCATTATATTATTATTCTAAAGTTTAGGATATTATGTTATAAATATATAAACCCATGGGTATTTTATATAAGGGTAAAGTTGTCCTTAAAATTTTAATCTCTCCAACTTAAAGAGGTGAAGTGTTGTTTGAAACAATAATTTGGGAGGTGAATTATTTGAACTCTATATGTTTAAGTGGGTAAATTGTACATTTTTTTTACTAATTAAATAATAAAGAATGGCTGATGAAAATGGGAAAAAAGGGATAGTCAAACAATCTTTTGGAACGGGTATTGCTAATATCTGATCCCGACCCAATAAGAAAGAAGACCGAATTTACGATCCCGATACCATCCCGAAAACCTGGATTCCCAAAAAAAAATGAGAATTCAGGTATCGGGATGGTACACGGGTTTGGAAAATAGTCAGAAAAATTATAACATAAAACTAAAAAAAACTTTCTTGATTTCCTCATTATCCGATTTTTCACTGTCCCAATTACTCTAAACCTGAAACTGTCACGATTACTCAATTTATTTCAGGTAATCCGAATCTTGGCCGATCATTTGGCCACCCCTACCTGAGTTTCATCTTACAAAAATCTGGCTCAAACTTAGTTACGAGTTTTGTATTAAATTAGAATAAATGTAATGAATATAGATTTAAAGGCCAGCATTGTTTTCTCCACCATGTTTGTTGTTTCTTCAAATACAAAACACAACCTCATTAATTGGAACCTGTTGTCTTCCCAATCTCGCTGTGACAGAGGTCTGTGTATTCAAGAGTTTATTATCTCCATCTGGCACTGAATCTAGTCCTCGAAGGTGTAGTTTCCAGCTATTCTATTTTCCTTCATCATCACCCAAGTACATAACATGAAATCTTCAAAGGCCACTGATAGGTGTTTGCTACCCGCCACAAATGTCTCTTCGTTTCTATTTATCCAGATTTTTCAATTGGCCATTAACCAAACCATTCTCCAGGATTTTCTTTGTTTTTGATTCCCGATAAGGAGTAGGTGTCCCTGGTATCTCAAATTTCTATAGGATCAGTTCCTAATTATCGGCAATATAAAATTGGACGGTCAGTTGTATTAGTTAGAACGTGACTTCCATTATCTCTTGGTTTTGGGGAGACTATCTTTCACCAAACCACCGAGGATAGTGTAATCATTTCACCAAGGTGGAAATTTGCCAAATGAGGGCTAATATGAAATATAGGTCATCCACAACGTACCCAGTATATTCTCAACTAAGTTTGGGTCTGGGGGGTCAGATGTACGCGGCCTCACCATTTTAATTATATAAAGAGGCCATTTCCGTTCCGACCCAATATGCATTCTATCATTTGATGTATTGAGTTTCCGCAACTTCACTAAATAGAAGCACTGGAATTTAAAATTATTTTGCTCTAGTCCATTATTAGCACAAAGCTAAAAGAATGGTCAATGATGAAATAGAGGCAAGTTCTCCAATTTTTATGCTTAACGAGATTGGTTCTCAAAATGAGGGTCAACATGAAGGAGCAGTAAGTCATCAATCTTTCATGCCTAGTAACGAGATTAGTTCTCAAAGTGCAGGCCAGGATGTTTTGACTACAAGCCCCACGAACTAGAGGGTTAGTGGGAATGACCCTTCACACACTGTTAGCCCCACGAGCCAAGAGACTAGCTGAGAGAAGACCCCAACAAGACAGGTAGAAGATCTTTTTATCCGAAGGAGTGAACGTGAAAGAAATCATCAACAATATTTTCAGATCAAGAAGAATATATTCTTCTGCGCTCCTTTGGAAATAGAAGAGTCCACCTCTTATCACGAGACTATGGACTCACCCGATAGAGAAAAATGACTAAGTGGCATGAAGGATGAAATGGACTTGATTCAAACAAACGAGGTTTGGGATCTTGTTGATCTACCAGATCGTCGAAAATTGATTGGATGCAAGTGGGTATTTAAGGTTAAACATGGTTCAGAGGGATTAATTGACAAAAACAATAGGCCCAAAGAAAGAGATGAATTGAAGGCTCTATTGCCTTCAATAATTTATTAACTTCAAGCCTTCTTTAAGCATCTCTAAGCCATTTTAGCCATATATAATCCTAAAATTTTTCAATAGCTCTTGGATGTCATAGCCAAGCATGTCATCAACAGTCTAAATCAAAATCATCAATGTTATACTGACCAAGGACTTACCTAAACCGCTCTACACTTGAAAAATCTCCATCTAGAAGATGATATTCTTTTTGTAGTTGTAGTCACAACAAACTCTTATTCAAACTTCAGTATCACAACCATAACCTACCCAATATATTCCTAAATAAGTTGGAATCTGGGGGTAAGATGTACGTCGCCTTATTCCGATTTCAGTGGCTCAAGTAAAAGTAAAATGCCCTCTCTTAGCAAAGAAGTATCTAGATGGCCTTTAAATTGAGAGTTAGGAAGAAAATATATACATTTTGGAATTAATTTTCAAGATTATCCATAAGCTGTGGTTGAGGTTTAGCTTTGCCCATTAAAGAAGGCATTCTTTATTTAATTCATAATTTAAATAGGCCTGGTTCATAGTCCATTTAATAAAATTCCCATTAACTTCAACGAAGGGCAGAAGACCAAAATCAAGAAATTTGTAAGTGCATAATCAATGAATAAGCAGGACACAACAAGAGTGAGGAGATGATACGTAATTGAAATAAAAACTCAAAATCCCTAGAAAGTAAATTGATCTTAAATAAGAGAAATGATAGAGCGCACCAATTCTTGCACACAAATTTCATAAAAATGGTGGGCCTACGTGTTTAACACCAAATGAATGGTAGGGATTAGACACGTGGGGATTGATGTTAAACACAAGGTCCATCATTCTTGTGATTTTCTCTATAAATATTTATGAGCTATATTATTTCTCCTTAATTTTCTTGTAACTACCGGGGAATTAAGCTCTTGAGCCATACGATGAAGTTGTGGGAGAGAGTTTTTGAACAGAGGCTGCGGAAAGAGGTGAACGTGAAAGATAACCAATTTGGGTTTATGCCCGAAAGGCCGACAATGGAGGCAACTCATCTATTGAGACGGCTAATGGAGAAGTACAGAGAACGTAAACGAATCCTACATATGGTCTTCATAGACTTAGAGAAGGCGTATGATTATATACCGAGAGAGGTGATTTGGGAATGTTTAGAAACCAAGAATGTCTCGTGGATGTATATGAGGGCTATAAGGGATATGTATGCTGTTAGGATTCGTTGTGCCGGATCTTATGGGATATATACTTAGCATATTTGTTAGCAAATAATCAATGAAATAATAATTTGCAGAATTTAAAGAAAAACAGTAAGGGGCCAGATATAATGACCGTGGTTCGGGAGATTTAATCTCCGTACTCCACGTTGAGCTCTAGAATCGGTAGCCCTTGTAGCCTTTATTCGATTTAATGAATTTCCTCGGCTAATAGAACAAGTGATACACGGTAGCAATTGAAAATTGAGGCAAAACAGTTGCCCTAAATAATAATTGAATCAAAAAACTAACTATCGAAGGCAAGGTAATGAAGATTTGAAAGAATGATTTCAATGTTCAAATGGAAAAACAAGATTGTTTAAACAAGTTGAACTGAGATTTTGAAAGAAAACGTTTTTGAAGGAACTTGGGTGAGACTGAGTAATCAAAATATGTGTTGGGGTTGAGAGAATTCAAAAGATGAAAGTTTTTCAATTGGTTGGAAAAATCAAATCAATATTATTGTGTTTTGTTTGTATTTGTGAGCTGCCTTTACTAGTGAACGGCAGAATATCACTTTTATCTTCTCGAGGAGCGGAATACGCGGCAAGCCATTGGATCTTGTAGAGTTTGTGTGGCTGAGATCAATTGTTCTGCTCAAGGGAATATCATTCGTTGGATGTGTGATTGTTTTCAACGGTTCATATTGAATATGAGGAGTGCAGCTGAATCCATGCCTTCTCATCGCCAGCCGTCGGATGAAGAAGAATCAACGTATGAGATTTCTCGGCCCAGGGGCGGAGGCCGGGGGGACCATGGGGGCCATGGTCCCCC
>JAOWBN010176478.1:0-17767 GCA_028565015.1 Pinguicula moranensis
TCTTAATTCCAAGGTAGTTGAATGGTGCAATCATTATCGACAACCTAAGATATCATCCAAGGAAGAGTGCTGCTAAGCAGGAATGTTAACACATAACATACTGCTTTTATGAAAATTTATGCGAAGTCCTGATGTGAGTTCAAATAGCCTAAGAATGGCTTTCATTGATAGTCTATTGTTTTTGTCACCCTTGCCGAAAACAGTGTGTCATCCGCGTATAGAGAATGAGTGAACATCTTGTGTGCCACACCGATTCCTTGTAGTTTGCCACAGTCAACAGCCCTACTGATCATCAAGTTTAATCCCTCTGTGACAATGGCGAATAGCATAGATGAAAGGGGGTCGCCCTGTCTCAATCCACGCTTGATATTAAAGATGCCTGCAGTCGATCCATTGATTAAAATGCTACACGAAGCTGAGGAAATACAGGCTTGGATCCACTTGATCCATTTTGCAGCGAATCCCATTTTCTCCATCATATGATATATGAAGTTCCAGTGTACGGAGTCGAAGGCCTTTGCGAAGTCGACCTTGAGAAAAACTGTTTTTTCTCGGGTCATTTTGACATGGTGCAGCAGTTCATTTGCGAGAAGGATTCCATCTTGTATTTTCTTCCCTTTGATAAAGGCAAGTTGTGCCGGAGATATAATCTTGTTGATCACTTTTCTCAAGCGATTCGCCAGAATTTTTTAGAGCAGTTTGTATGCACTGCTTACAAGGGAAATAGGCCGGAAGTGAGATAGTTCCGTCGGTGATTTTATCTTGGGAGCTAGAACTATTGAGGAAGCATTTAGTGGACGGTACATGGAGCCAGTTTGGTGAAACTCCTTCAAGAAATTCAGATATGCATCTTTGACAGTCTCCCAGTTCGATTGCAAGAAAGCAAAGGTGATGCCATCGGGTCCGGGACTTTTAGAGCCTGAGCAGGACCACAATGCCTTACAAGTTTCCTCTTCTGAGAACTCGGCGATTAACATTCTATTGTCATCATCCGAGATTGAAAATTTGCACGGAGCTGCCAGTGTTGGTCTTGAAAAAATCTGTTCATCAAAGTGGTTAGCAAAGTAAGAATTAATACCATTTTTTACCTCTTCTACACTTGTGTTCCAGATTCCATTGAGGTAAATCCCGTGTATGTTATTCCTATATCGCCGTTGTTTAACCATTGCATGAAAATATGCCGTGTTTCCGTCACCATCCGAGACCCATCTTGCCCGGGCTTTCTACTTGATCAGTGAGATATGTCTTTTTTTAATCACTTTCAATTCTTGTTTTATATCACGCCGCTGCTGGATTTCATTATCCGAGAGTGGTCTAGCTTCACATATGGCATCTAAGCAATTGATTTGTTCTTGTAGGGCATCCATAGTCCGATCAATGTTGCCAAAGACGGTTTTGTTCCATACCTGCAGAGCATGTCGAAGGTTTTTAATTGACAAATGTAATATGGAGCTAGCTGTACCTTGGAACATCGTTGATTGCCAGGTTTGCTTCACAAAGGCTTGAAAGTTCGGATGGCTGATCCAGCAGTTAAGAGTGCTAAACATTTTAGGTCCCCAGTTCACTTTCTCAAGATGCAGGAGAATAGGACGATGGTCGGCTATGTCTCTTTCTAGCGCAGTTTGAAGCAGATTTGGCCAAAGTTCAAGCCATCTGTTTGACAGGAGAAATCGATCCAGTCTACTAGCTCGCACCCCTTTGCCGTCCAACCATGTATAACAGAATCGTTGCAACGGCAAATCCACTAGATTGTTTGATGATATGAAACTGTCAAATTCCTTCATTTCTGTCGTTTGCTCGCAATTATAATTGAATTTCTCTTCCGGCACTCTAACTGTATTATAATCACCTACTGCCGTAGGCCAACGAAGGAGCACTTTGTATTATATCGGATAGATTCTACCATAGAGCTCTGTTCGCCGCATAGTCTCAAGATCGTGCATATATATTTATTATCATAAGAGGCTCATGTGTTGATGTACATTTCCCTTTCACAACCATGGCATTTTCCAGTTGGATGACTAGATTCATGACAAAAGCGGCCGCAGACCACACCACCAGAAGTCCCCCGGAAGTCCCCCTGGAAGGCTTGTATGACCACTGTGCTTCAGTGTGATTCCATAGTTGTTGTGTAGTGAAATAATCAATCTCAGCTTTTTTTGTTTCTTGTAAGCATAATATATCGATTTCATGTTTCCTGGATAGTCTTTTAATCGAGTCTACCTTTCCAGGGGTGCCCAATCCACGGACATTTATAGATAAAATTCTCATACTTCTGACTGTAAGTTCGTCACGGTCTGTTCGGCTGAGATTTCCATATGATCCTTCTCCTCAAGGTCCATTAGTCGAAGTATGGATTGTTTATTCGATTCAGCCGCTACCACACCTATATCATGCCCGAATTCCCATATTCTTTCTGCCTCTTTTGTGGAAGCAGACTTTTTCTTACTGCCTTCTCTCCGGTCACTTGTCTCTTCGCCTCCTTTTCCAGACGAGGTAGATCCAACATCTTTTGCTGTGCTTATATTTTCCTTGCGCTTGCGATTATGTTTCTCTTTTCTTAAATCGTGTCACTTATCATCCCCTTGAATTGAATGTTCAGATTGCTGTTTTCCATTTGTGTTCACCTGATTGGTTTTGGGGGTCTCTGAAAGGTCTGTATTTTGTCCCAACATTTCAGTATCTTCATTGACCACTTGTCCCGACTTGCCACTGTGTATTCCTGTCTGTACATCTATTGTTGCCAGTGAGGAGATCTCGTCTTCCATAACGTCTACTTGTGTATCAGTAGGCAACTTTATTTCATTTCCTACCTCTGTAGGAAGCTGTGAATCGACCTGGGTTGTAGTGGTAGCTGAATCATTCTGATTTACTCTGTTTTAGGTCCCATATCTCTTCCCTGCGCTTCATACTCTCATTGATTTTAACATATTTATCACGACGGATTGTTGTGCTACGATTGAGTGCTGGGAAGTCCGCATTATCATTCTGTATGTAGTCCTGTGACACCATATTCCACTGTCCAGTTCTAGTATAGTGTCTTTCTTCATGCACTCGGATCTTGAACCATTCTTCCCCTATTACAATTTTGATGCTTTCGTCAATTGTTTTGACGTCTTTGAGTCGGATGAGTACTCTGGCCACTTGAAGGTTGGTACGATTCTCCGTCTCCTTGTCTAACATAATAAATTCACCAATGGATTCAACAATTTTCTTGAAGAGTCCAGGGCACCAGCCGCAACGGGGTACCCCTAATTTGTATCCAAACAGCTCTACTCTGCTCATACCTCCCATGTCTCCAAGGTCGAGCTTAGGTTAATCCCAGTGCATGGATGATGCCAGGATTCTCACAGAGTTTAATTTGCAAGTCTGTGTTTGGATAAGTCAAAAGTAGTTCACCCCCTTCTACCAGAATTACCGAACCAAGAGACAAATTCATATCCTTGAGCTTAACCTTTACAGTTTCTGCCGTTGTGTTATTTAGTGGATTAGCAAGGATGTTGTTTGCTAAACAATCCGTGCTTGTGCTGTCTATTTCATACATTAGAGTCTTGCAATGATTGTTAGTGTATTCCATATCCGCTCCCGAACTGTGACCAGATTGAGTTCTTCTTCTAGTGTTCATTCCATTTTGAGGGCCCGATCTTTCATCTAAAATAGAGGACTTCACCAAACTTATAAACAGCTTATGTGCGCCTAGCCAAATTCCTTTTAGTTCGTTCTCTAGAGTGTTGGGGTCCTTTCCTCTAGCAAATCTGACAAATAGAAACGACCTCTGGTTCTCCTTGAGTGTTGGAAAGAATACATCTTCCAGTTTTCCATACCCTTCAAATGCTAACCTGATATCCATTTTGGTCACTTGGGGAGGGAGGTTAGACACATAGAAAGATATAGTATTCGCACGCATACTTACAATGTGGGGGTGGGAGAGGATGTCTCGTCATTGTTGGTGCAACATTTTTCTTTTTTCTCTTGACTTCTTCCCACACATTCTGATTCACTGGTGTAGTTGAATCAACATTAGCGTCATCTCCTGATTCGTTGTTTATAGTTTGAACATCTTGCACATCATCGTTTTTGGATTTGATTTCATCAGTGTTCATTTGCTAAACTTTGACTTTCTCACTGTAGGCACTCGTGGACACCACGTGTGTGACACGTTTCTTAGTGCACGGTTCATCCAATGGAGAGATTGAATGTTCAACGGTCGAATCAATTTCACTAACGGTCAAAAAGTCAAGAGGAATTTTTTCCGCACCGCCCATCTTTGCCACCGCCGCCGCCGTCATCGCTGCACACATCATCATTTCGTTTGCCCATTTCTGCCTCTGACGTTTGGACTCTATTTTCTTCTCTTTGGTTTTCTGACCATTGCCTTTGGTGGAAGAGTCAAATCCGTTGAATTTTGAAAAATCAATACTTGTATCAGTCGCCGGAAAGTTGGGTTGAGAGATTCTATATTTGTCTGCATTCCGACTGGTCACTCTATCACCTTCCCCTATGTCCAATGTCATTTCTTCATCTGGCGCGTCTCTATCCACCGAATCATCTGCCTAGAAGATTTTTTTGGACGCACCTTTGTTGATTTCTTCGTCTTCTCGTTCACAGTTTCAGTCGAGCTAGGTAACCTTGAGTTCTCAGCCTCCTTCAGTTTAGAGTGTTTGTCATGCTCAGAATGATTCTAGAGTCCTGATTTATCAAAGGATGGTATGGTAGAATCAGATTCACCCTCCCCTTTATCAGTCGAATCCTGTGGTTTTTCGGACGGAGAATTGTACTTCTCAATCAGTGAACGTATACCTTCCGAAGGCCTATCAGGTTGCTGATTCAAACATGAGAGCCGTTCGTGTTCTTCTTCCAATCTAGAGAGTGGCAGGAGAATCTCATTTACTTTCTCTCTCATGGCCGAAAATTTTAGAAGGATGTACATACTTTCTCTTTCACCGACCTGACCGGAAGAGTTTAGGGGGTAAATGAAGGTGTGCACACATGTGACCGTTAGCATTAAAAAAAATAGTACTTATTACGTACAACTAGCAATTATATGTAACACAAGCCCTACTGAAATTTAGATTTCATAATGTCTGCTTCTACCTCCTTAATTCGTGAAACAATGAAAACTATTTAAATTAATGGAATCACGTACAACTAATTTAGAACGATCAAGGTTGTTTCGGCTCCACTATTTCTTTCTGCCCTTGTCTAGCAATGAAAACTAGGGTTTGAGAACAATGAAAACTAGGGTTTGAGACAGATCTTCTACTGATCCCTAATGGCCTCCTCATGTACACCAAATATTGCCCCTGTCACTGCTATCAAACTGAATCGCAACAACTATCTTAGTTGGCTTGCACAAATTACTCCCCTACTACGCAGCAATGACCTTATGGGATTTGTTAATGGATCTGAGTTTGTTGAAGGGGGGGTTGAAAAGGTGGCTCAAAAATCCAATCTTGTGTACATTGATTGGTGAAAAAGATCAATTTGTACAAGGTATGGTTTTTAGACAAAATAGTAGATGTAAAATTGTTGATTAATTAAGTTTTAGTTAATTAATTATTAAGTAATTATTAGTTAATTGCTTAATCAATGGAATCTTAATTAGGGTAGGATTGCTAATCAATTATGTGTTAATTGATTATTTATTAAGTGATTATTAGTTAATTGAATAATTAATGGAATGTTAATTAGGGTAGGATTTTACTTCTTCTCCTATATAAGGAGCGCATTAGGTGCTTACTTCAATACACCAATTCTCTATTCTCATGCGTTGAGATCACAAAATAATTACAAAAGTTCTCTCGAATTGCTGCATAATCATCTGTGAATGAGAGATATGAATTCATGGATTATATGGAGACTCTAGTAGCCTCTCGATTCGTGTTCGTGACATAATCAACCGAAGGCTTACAGTTCTATTACGCTTACGCATTAGAGATACAAATTCGTTATCGTATTCGTTTATTATTAGATTCATACTAACATATCTATTAAGATCAACAGTGGTATCAGAGCCTACTTCATTATTGTTTATGCTTAAATGATTATTTGTTAATATGTTCTTTTTAATTCGTAAGATTTGAAGAATTATGAATTCGGTCTTCCGTTATTTTATAAAGTATGATTTAATAGCTTCTTTAATAAATTCGTATGATAATTTTGTTAATGAATTCGTTTCTTACAAAATTTGTTAATGAATCCCTCTTTTCTTACGTTTTGAAACATCCATTTCATTGCAAAATTGCATTTGTCATCATACGAAAGAATTCTTAAATGTTTTATAACAAAATTGCATTTATTTTTGTAACAAAATTGCATTTGTCTTCATACAAAAGAATTTTTAAATGTTTTTGCAACAAAATTGTTTTTTGATTTCGTGACAAAATTGCATTGGAATTATTAATATTTTTTGATTCCTGATCTATGTTATTTGTTAGCGTGTATGTAATAATTATCCTAATATATTGATTAGGATACAAATCTGAATTGGAATTATCCTGATATGCTATGTGCTATCAATATTAGGGATTATCCTAATCTACGTGATTAGGATACAAATCTTAGTAGGATATGACATTAGTTTACTAAAAATTAATTGTTAATCAATTATAGTCAATTTTTATGTGTTAAATTAATTAATTTAGTATGACACTGCATGCAATTAAATTTTAATTCTTAGTATGCATGATGTGGAATGATTTATTTTATTTTCTAAGTGCAATTAATTTTTTTTAATTCTTAGCGTATATGATTAGGAATTAATATAAAATATGTTCTTTATTCGGAGCATATATTGCATGAATTAACATGCTTTATATGCTTATGTGTTATTTTAAAAAATAATAATAATAATTAGCCTTGCCCATGAGGGGTTGTTTAGGGCTGATTTTTAAGAGAGACTTTTGTGACCCCACCAGAAATTTGGTCTCTTCACGAGAAATAACAGGACTATCTAGGAGATTGGTCCTTGATTTGGACCTTAAGTCCCGACCAGCTACCTGGGCGTTTGCTGAATCGGTTAAGGATCACATATGATCAATTTTAGATTTTTTTGATAGATTCAAAATTTCCTTTTTAACAATGTGTTAAAAGAAAATCAAATTGTTATACGTTAATAATTCTATATGCCAATTTTTTGGCTAACATAAATTAAAAATGCTCTATAGCAAAAGTCACTGAATTATTACAATTAACAATTACATGTGTCAATCCGCTTGGTTGTATGTGCCATTCTATGTTTTTACTTGAATTTGTTTTATTACGTGAAAGTTAGATTTTCATAGAAAGTTTTTGTTATGTAGGACGTGATCATTATGAGCCTAGCAAAATTTTCGAACATATTACATAATCAAAATTCCTTACAGAAAATTTAATTTAAAAATTATGCCTAATGTGCTTCTTAAAATATACTTATAGAAATGACATATCCTATTATGATAGCCGAGCTCTCTTCCAGCGATAAGTTCACTGGATTAAACAACAATATCTGGTCCGAGAAGATTCAATATCTTTTACACGAGAAAGACATTTTAGAATACATAAGCATAGAAGAACCCACAAAAACAATACCAACCTACGTTGCATAGGGCAAGAAGGATCATAGTACCAGGTATGCTATGTTGTATTACATGAACGATGACCTAATTGGCACGTACGATGTGGAGCCCATGGCTAATTACATATGGGACAAAATCTTTTTTTTTTAATTAAAGATCCTTAACATAAACGTTCATCTCTTTGACAAGAAGGAACCCTTACAAGACACAAGTCAACTACGTCTGGCTAACCCCTAGGGCTTAGCCTTGTTACACCCACAAACAAAATTCAATTTACATTCATAAATGGGGTAACCCCATTTTTTCAAGTTTGAGGATCCCTTTAGAGAATCTAGGAAGCTAAGTTATGTTCTAGCATTCCAATGTTGTTCATTTTGCACCGATCTTGGCGAGTTAATCCGTAATTTGGTTTCCTTCTATGAATTGGTGGGGGACATGTACTCTCAAACCGTATGCGGCCTTTAAAAAATCCTCCTGAAAGTGCAATAGGTATCACAGGTTGCAATGGTTTGTAGTAATGCAGTTTACCAAGAGCATTGAATCTGATTTCATAATTATGTTATGATCCCGGTTCCATGCAAATGCATAATCCTATAGTGGTTGCTTATAATTCCCCCATAGTATTTGTCCCTATGGCTAGTGGTACTACATACACATTTACGCACTCACCAGCCCAATCCCTGATAATGCCCCCTTATGCCCGAAGATCTAGGATTTCCCATTGAGCTCCAATCGGTATTTAGCTTTACCAAGCCGACCGGTGGTTTGGTCCATCGCACTATCCTTGGCTTGTCTCTTGTCCTCCACTTGACTGGGATGCTAAGCTTCCTTAATAAGTCTCAATCATATACCTTATTTTCATAGATAGGTTAGCAGCTATAGATATCTCATTGATACTCTTTCGTACCTCCCTACATAGCTGGTCGATTGTGCGTATGCCTCCTTCGAACCTTTACCTGCACCTGTAACAACTCATGTTATAATGGCCAAAAAATAGCAGCGACAAAACCTACCAGGTTTTTATTTTCTTCCTTGCACTTTCCATTGTGTTACTCTTCCTTTCCATGAGTTAGGATTGTAAAAAGGTGCCGCCGAGGACTGGGCCTGCTCTCGTCTACAAGGTCCTAGAAATCTCACTATCATAAAGGATATGGTTCATGTCTCTCTTTGCCTCTCTTCACAACAATGGCATGCTAAGGCCAAGCTCACACCCGTTTTGGCCACCAAGTCGTCCGTGGGAATGCTCTGATTCTAGGTTTTCCATGCTATCAGATTTATTTTCATTGGGAGGTGCTTGTTCAAGGATAGTTACATGATGTGAATCAAATAGTGCATCTTTGCTTAGACGATTTCATGATGGTTTTGTTTAATTTACACTCATTTAGGTAATATCTAATGTTTTTATGGCATTATTTATGCTTTGGTAGTGTTCTATATGCATGTAATGATCATTGGATGAAATTGGTGATTTTCGAGTGAAACATGAGCAGAATTTTCAGTGATTAATGTGCAACTTCAAAAAATCAAAACTTGAGCTAGGAGTATCTGATATGGATGTAGAAGATACGCATGGAAATCTAGGAAAAAGAACTACAACATCCATGGAGAACACTTTCCCAGATTTGGATTATAAAGTGGATAAAATCGAGTTTAAACTTCAGTTAGAAAAACTGTCTAGTAACTATTCTGTTCTGCGCAGTCTAGGTTGGTTAGCCATAAGTTGATATCCAAAGATCAAAATTTGGATGTGAAATATACCAATGGAAATACCAAACGACTTATCACAACTTTGTAGAAGAATCCAGTTCATAATTCGGCCCAAAAATAGGCAAAACATCACTTTGATGTCGGTAACAAAAAACTGTCTAGGTTCAATGAATCAGCAAATGTCAAAGATTTTGAATTGGATCCAGATAAAAATGAGCCAACTTGATGATCTTATCAAATATAGCATTTTTAAGGCTCACATATCCAAATACTTGAAGAGTAAGATGAAGATTGACATCCAAGAAAAAAATTTAGGATATTAATTATTATTTAGACATTGTCTTCAAATTTTATAGAAATTCTCATCTTTATCACTTAGACTTGGAGGAATTCTATAAATAGGGCCAATGTACGTAGTAGAGGGGGGAGTTTGAGTGGTGGTAAAAATTTAGGTCCCCCTTCTAGTTTTGGTTGAGTTCTTCTTGTTGAAAAGTTCATACGATTTTGTAATTTTTTGAAGAAAAATTCAGAATAAATTCTTTCTTCACTTCTTTTGATTCAAAGGTGGCATTCTCTTCTAGAATTCTCATGACGTGATCATCAATGATGTAATGCTAAGAATTTATTTACTCCTAACATGGAGTAGGGCAGTTGTATCACATAGTGTTTGAATTTTATGTTCTTTGCAGTTTGGATTTTATGTTACATATTCTACACTAATGATTTGATTTTCAACTTGCAAGTTTTGTATGCATCAAAACATGCTTGTTCATGCCCAAGACAAATTGCCTCTTTAGCTACGGAATTGGGAGCATACTTAGTCTAGAAACTCTTGAAGCTTTCTTTGAAACAAAAAGAGTTCTTAGGAGCGGATTATGGTGTTTATGTACTTAGAAGTTATATTAAAATTTATAATGCATCTTGTTAGAATTTTAGTATAACAAGGATGAATTTATATGCTATGTGTTCAGAATGCTATAGATTTACTGATTTAATTACATGTTCAGTGTGTTAGAGTGAAAAATTAACACTTTCCTATTAACATAAATTCAAACTAAGGACTTTAATTTGATTGTGTGTTTTAGCCACCCGAAACATGTTAGGAGTAATTTTGTCTCATTAAATTTTAACAAAACCCGTATGCTTTATCTTTCTTTCCGTAGTTCAATTTAATTCTGCATTTAATTTTATAATTTTTGTATTTAGTCACTAAACATCACAATTTTCTTTTTGTAATTTTGTGCATGTGGTTAGGGTTAACGAGTATAATTTGCCTCCCTGTGATTCGATCCTTTAATTGCTATAATTAACGTTGTTCTCCTGCGGTTTATCGTGATTTTAGGATATTTTAGCTTGTTTTGTGATTATTTGCGCATTGATTATATATCTTAAGATTCACATCAGTATTCTGCTTGCCCTGCCTCTGTTCTTGCTCTAACTTTCTCCCAAGCCGGTTTCAATGTGAAATTTTCTTTGTTTGCCAAATTCCATATGATTTGGTCCTTTTGGTGACACTCTGTAGGCGGAGCTAGTTCTTGAATTCTTCTGCTATTTCTGTTCCTACTGTTATCTATAAGTTTGAGTGTAGCCACTATCCATTCAAGGCAAAGTTCTGAACTTTTTGCCCCTTTCTCTATCACTTTCTGTACTGGCAAAGATAGTAGCATGTGCCTAGCCATTTATCATACCAGAAGGACGAATTCCCTTGTTTTAGCACTATTTTGATGTTTTCTACCACCTTCTCACACGACTGTGTAGCATATTTCCAGAAACGACTGTCATATCTTCTTGTTTTTCTCTCAATGTGTTTTTCCCGCCTGTTGTACTTCACCTTTAGGAATCTAGTCCAAAGGTTATCCTCCGCAAGTAGTCTGTAGCAGGTTTTCATTGCCATAGCATACTATATATCAGCTTCATCTCAAACCTCCGGTCCTCCTTCATCAATCGGTTTGCATATGCGCTGCCAGCTCCTCCAATGTGTTCTTTTTTTTCCCCATTTGTCTCTATCCAGAAGAAATTCGCGAAGATCTTCCTAATCTCATATAGGTATACGGCCAAACATCAGCTACAAAGCTCTGTATCTTGCATCTGAATTGACTATAGTACAAAATCGATTTGAGGTGACCCATACTTGAACAAATCCGTGTTATGAATTCCATGTTGCATGATCTCAGGGCTAGCGGGATCAAAATTTCTGAACTCGAACAGGTCAACAATGTGATGCGTTCACTACTTGATGAAAGGGATGACAGACGATGAACTCATTTCAAAACTCTGATGAATCATGACGTGAACATCAAAACTTTTGTTGATATAGTTAAGCATCTCGAGCTTGAGGACGATAGCCTGCAAGCTTCTGTATCCTTTGCCAAAAATTTTGCTACTCGTGGGGAAAATCCTAAGAGGAACAAGAAGTTCGGTATGCCAGCGAACAAAACTCAGAAATACGCTTAGAAGAAAAAGGTCACTAAACAACCCAAGGCTAACGGCCCTAAGAATATTGCACGTATGAAGTTCTATAATTGTCGAAAGAAACGTCACTATTCTCGGGACTATTCCGAACCCAAAAAGTTACCTTACTCTCCCAATAACCCCAAATTATGCGTTTGCTCTCATTCATTAGTTGCTAATTTCTTTCCTAAATGGATTGTTGATTCAAGATAGAGCCAAAACGTAGTGAATGACTGTGCCTGATTTATCAAGTTTCATCGTTATGGCATCAAAATATGAAGCATAACCATGGGGAACAACAGTGAAGAAGATGTCATTGGTATTGGCACCTACAAACTCCAGCTTTGTAGAGGAAATACATTGCTGTTACACGACAATCTATGTGTCTGGAGTCCATTGTTGTTTAGTTTCTATTGTTTCTTTGCGACAATTGGATTTTTTTTTAATTTTTTTCCCTAAAGGATTAAACATTGAGTACGGTGACAATGTGTTTGGTCATGGTTCATACAAACATGGTTTTTGCATTCTTGATTTGGATGATATTTATAACGATTCAAATAATTCATCCATTACCTTAGTTTCAAACATATATACAACTTTTGAATTTGTTAAATGACATGCTAGACTTGATCACATTGGCCAAGATAGGTTAAACAGACTTGAAAAGTGCGGTCTATTAAACCCACTCACTATGGCTAAGTTGTTTGTGTGTGAACCTTACTTAGCAAGAAAGGCTAGTAAGAAGCCTTTCAGTAAGGCTTCTCGAGCCTCAAATCCCTTGAATTTAATTCATTTTGACATTTGCGGACCCATGAGCGTGAAAGCACACTATGAGATTTCTTATTTCATCACCTTCATAGATGACTAGTTGCATCTCAGACACGTATCTGATGTCTCATCGCCATGAAGCACTTGATGTGTTCAAATGCTATGTAGCAAAAGTAGAAACCTAGTTGGACCAAAAAGTTAAAGATTTTTGGTCCGACCACGGTCGTGAATACCTTTTTTATCTGATCAAAGGGTATCTGATGTCTCATCGCCACGAAGCACTTGATGTGTTCAAATGCTACGTAGCAAAAGTAGAGACCTAGTTGGACCGAAAAGTAAGATTTTTTGGACCGACCATGGTCGTGGATACCTTTATGATCTGTTCAAAGGGTATTGTGATGAAAAAGGGCATAGTAAGGCAATGTACCATTCCTTATACCCCGCAACAAAATAGTATTGCGGAACGTAAGAATTGCATCTTGCTTAACATTGTTAGGTCTATTATGGAGCAAACCAACCTATCCATTCACTTTTGGAAAAATACATTGCTCACGATGACATACATCCTCAATAGAGTACTGAGCAAGAGTATGCCCACCGATCCATACGAGTTATGGAATGGAAGGAAGCCAATATTTGACCATATGCGACCATGGGATTTAGTGGGTTATGTCCACAACTTAACCCATCAACATGAAAAACTTGACCCAATAGCAACCAAGAGGGTGTTCATTCGTTACCCCAAACATTTAAAAGAATATGTGATATTCAGAGAACACCCAAATGGAGGCATGACTTAAATAGACTGTTGCAATGTAAAATTTCTAGACGATCAGTTCCCAACTACCAGAGAAATAAAATAAGACGATTAGTTGTATGAGTTACAATGTGATCTACGACTATCTCTTAGTGTGGGGGAAAGTGCGTTTCACCAAACCACCCATAATAGTGTAACCTCATCCATTATTCAAGGTTGGAACTTGCCAAATATGGGTCAACATGAAAGAGAGATAAGTTCTCAAATTTTCATGCCTAACGAGATTAGTTCTCAAAACGAGGGTTAACATGAAAGAGAGGTAAGTCATCAACCTTTCACCCCTAGAAATGAGATTAGTTCTCAAAATCTAGGCCATGATGATGTGACTACAAGCCCCATGAACCAGATAGTTAGTGGGAGCGACCCTTCATATATCACTAGTCCCACGAGCCAAAGGGCTAGTGGGAGTTGACCCCCAACCTGACAAGTAGAAGATCATATTATCCGAACGAGTGAATGCGGAAGAATTATTCGATGATATTTTCATATTGAGGAAAATGTATTTTTTTGCACTCTTATAAAAACAAAAGAACGCACCTCTTATCACGAGGATATGGACTAACGCAATAGAGAAAAATGGCTAAGTGCCATAAGTGATGAGATGGACTCGATGCAAACAAACAAGTTTTGAAAACTTGTTGATCTACCACATCCTCGAAAACTGATTGGATGCGAGTGGATATTCAAGGTTAAGAACAGTGTGGATGGATCAATCAAAAAATTCAAAGGTAGGCTCGTGGAAAAAAATTTCACCCAAATTGAGGGTATAGATCATGAAGAGACATTTTCTTCTGAGGTGAGAATTGCCTCTATTCGCCTAGTTCTGCCCCTGTTTGCCCATTTGGATATTGAACTATTCCAAATGGACAAAAGAGTGTCTTCCATAATGGAACAATTGAGGAAAAGATTTATATGGATTAACCTATTGGGTTCGTCTCAGTGGGACAAGATGACAAGATATGTCGTCTTAAAAGATCCATATTTAGTCATAAATAATCTTTCAGATTGTGGTACTTTCAATTTAATGAAGCCATTAATTCATTTGGCTTTACCATGACAGATGAATGCCACTGCATGTATGTCTTAAAGACAAAGAAATGAATTATGTTTCTCTCCTTATATGTCGGTGACATACTATTGGCTGAAAAAACATGAAAATAATCAACACTACTAAATAGTGGCTATACTCCATCTTCGAGAAGAAGGATATGGGTGAAACTAGGTATGTTCTAGGTGTGCAAATCTACAAAAATCATTCTAAGAGAATATTGGGTTTTACCCAACAAGCATGCATAAATAAAATCTTAGAGCGATTTAGGATGCACTATTCCAAACTCGTTGATGCCTATGTTGATAAGGGTCTGGCACTATAGCTCAATCAATGCCCGAAACAAGATAAGGAAAAGAAATAAATCAGCACTGTCCCCTATGCCAATCATAGGGAGCCTGATGTACGCTATGTTATATACACGGCCAGACATCTACTTCGCAGTTGGGTTGGTTAGCCATTACAAAAGCAAACAAGGGCATGCTCCTTGGCAATCAGTTAAGTAGATCTTCCATTACCTTCGTGGAATAGTCGATCTAGTCCTATGCTATCAAGGGAAGGCATGCGACTCAAAGGATTCACAGATGCTAATTGGAGAGACAATTTGAACGAGTCCAAGTCTACCTTTCCAAATGTCTTTATTTTTGGTGGAGGAGCGATATCTTGGTGCAACAAGAAGCAAGATTGTATCGCATTGTCAACCACAAAAGTAGAATATGTCGCGTGTAGCGTAGCCATGGAAGAGGCACTCTAGTTCATAAGCTTTCTACAGTACCTCGATTTAACTCTGAGGCTTGATGATCCTATAGAGCTGAACTATGACAATACTGTAACAATTCAATTTGCTTAGGATCCAAAATTCCATAGGACGATAAAGTACATTCAGAGACTCTACCAATTTGTTAGAGATGCTGTCGACATAGCAAATATTAGTATCAAGTATATTCCTACCAACAAGATGATTGCTGATTCATTGACAAAACTCATTCCTAGATATGTGTTTAGAACTCATGTCATGAGTCTATGATTTCGTAGGGTTTGATAACATCTCTTAATGACAAGGACATATTTTTGTAATATTTGATTATGAAATGAAATTGACGTTTTTCGTTTCATTGAGCATTACTTTAGTATATGCAATCAATTAATAAGTCACAATAAATGTCACAAAGATTTATCATTGGCTCTATCACACGGGAAATCACCCTTTTGCTTACATAGCATGAAGGATGAGACTGATAAATATTCCGGGCAGTCGCTTCATTATGTTTGAAATGAGATTATAAGTGAATTAAATGTAAAATGTCTTAGTTTTCACATTAAAGCTTTAAAATCGAATGTAGAGTATAAAAACTAAGTATATTTATCCAAGGCTATGAGCCGCATGGCATAAGTAAGTGATATGCCCACCTAAGTGATAGTCATACCATGATACACATTTAATACTTTGTGTGCTACAGAACGATTGTTATGAAAATGACAAAAGGATTCTCTGATTGTCATTGTGTGATCATACAGGCATACATTTGTCGACATAGACGTTATTTTTTGACTTGAGTTATAGCTTAAAGTTGAGGTTTGATGATGCTACTTTAGTATGTTATCCAAGGGTTAGAATTCATACAGCCCAATAGAACATGCTAGAAAAACAGTCGAGTCGATAGAGATGGTCATTAATGTCTAAAAAAAAATCTGTGTAACTTCATCATATTTGTCATGACGATTGTATTAGGTATGGCGATTACTTTATGGTCACAGAACTCACTTCTCATATGAAGCATCGAGAGATTTTATAAAATCTGTATTTTGCCGAGTGGGAGCTATTAGATAAAATAGTAGAAGTCTAATTGTTAATTAATTATGTGTTAGTTAATTAATTATTAAGTAATTATTAGGGCTTAGACAAGCTATCCCGAGCCTTATCAAGCATCTCTTGTTTGTCACGGGCATAGCTATGGGCGCCCAGACACTTCACTCCGGTCGCTCGGATTGCTACTTCATGAGGAGTCGTGGGCTGCCTTCCATTCGCAAGTTATAGCAAAATTGTTCAAAGTCCAAGAGCCCAACCCACTCCTTCTGGCTGGCAATGACATAGTGTCTCAAATACTCCTCTAGCAATGCATTTGTCCTCTCGGTTTGGCCGTTCATTTGAGGATAAAATGCCATTGAAAACTTCAACTCGGTCCCCAACAACTTGAACAAAGTTGTCCAGAAGTGCCCCGTGAAGCGGGCATCCCTATCACTCACAATATCCTTGGGTATGCCAAAGTACTTCATGACATTTTTGAATATCAATTCGGCCGCCACTTGCGCCGAGCACTTCTCTGGAGTCGGAACAAAGACCGCATACTTAGATAGTTGACATAAAACCACTAAGATGGAAGCAATGCCTTGGACTTTGGGTAAGCCCGTGATGAAGTCCATGGAGATGGATTGTCATGGTCTTTTTGGAATAGGCAATGACTGCAGCAATCCAGCTTCCTTCTTTCGTTCTGTCTTGTCTAGTTGGCACACTAGACATGTTCGGACATAGTCTTCTACATCCTTCTCCATCTTTGGCCAATAATAGTGTCGAGATATAAGAGCCATCATTCTATCTACACCGGGGTGACCTGCCCAGTCCGGATCATGCATTTTTTTCAACAATTTTCTACGCAAGTCCGTTCCCGGGACATACAATTGTCCACCCTTTGCATACAAAAGACCATCCTCTAAGTAGTACCTCCTTAAAACACCATCTTTCACCTCTTGCACTAGCCTTGTATGCATTGCATCATCATGCATGGCTAGTCTAACTAAATCCATAAACTCGGACTCTACAATGTGTAAGGCAGTTACATACTCCTTTACATCCTTCCTACTCAAAGCATCAGCTACATTGTTATGAATTCCTGGTCTATGAATCCATTCAAAATCAAACTCACCAAAGAACTCTTGCCGTCTTGCTTGTTTTTGTGTGATCTTATTTTGAGTCTTGAAGTACGTGTTACCCACATTGTCGGTGACTACCACAAACTTTGTGCGAAGAAGGTAGTGTCGCCAAACCTCTAGGCAATGCACCACCGCCATCATCTCCTTCTCATGAGTAGAGTACCTCAACTCAGCATCCTTCAACTTCCGGTTCTCAAAAGCAATAGGGTGTTTGTCTTGCACCAAGATACCACCTAGAGCACAATCACTTGCATCCACCTGCACTTCAAATGGTTTATCAAAACAAGGAAATTTCAAGACAGGTTCGGCGGAAATAGCTTTCTTCAATGCAAGGAACGCCTTCTCACAAGACTCATCCTATTTCCACGGCTAATCCTTCTTCAATAGATCCATTAAGGGCGAAGCAAGCTTCGAGTACCCCTTGATGAACCTACGATAGTAGTTGGCTAAACCAAGGAATGACCTTAGTTTAGGGACACCTGTTGCGCC
>JAOWBN010176489.1:0-17764 GCA_028565015.1 Pinguicula moranensis
GCTTTCTTCTTCAAGCTCATCGAGATGCTTGGCTATATTAGAGAATGTCTTAATGATCATGTCATAAGACATCATAGTCATAGTTGAAGAAGGAAGCCATCGCATATCTTCCATGTCATCAAGTAGTGAACGTATTTCATTGGTGACCTCTTTGACCTCAGAAATTTTGATCCAGCAAGCATTGAGATTGCGCAGGATGTGACTCATAATGCGAAGGTTGGTTTTCTACTTTTGGACGCCTGTCACAATTTTAAAACTAGATTTATGTGAGGAATTTTGGATTATGTTATACGTTCGAAAATTTTGCTATGCTCATAATCATCATGTCCTTCATAACCAAAAATTTCTAGAAATATCTAACTTTCACGTATTGAAAAAAAATTCCAATAAAAATACATAGTAACACATATAACCAAACTTGGCATGTGTAATTATTAATTGTAACAATTTGGTGGTTTTTGCTGTAGAACTTTTTTGGTTTAATTTTAATTTGTTCTAGTCAAAATAATTGGCATAAATAAATTGTTAACACAACAATTTGACTTTCTTTTAACACATAGTTAAAAGAAAAGATTTCAAAACTGTCAAAAGAATCTGAGATGGGTCAGATGGGATCATTAACCTATTTTGCAAGCACCCTGGTAGCTAGTTGGGACTCAAGATCCATATCGGGGACCAACCTCCTAGACAGTGTTGTCATTTCCCGTGAAGGGCCAGGTTTATGGTGGGGTTACAAAGGTCCCTCTTAAAAACCAACCACCCTATACAACCCCTCACGATCATGATTAATACGAATTTCTTTTGATATTAAAAATAATTATAGTAATATAATTTTGATTACCATAATTGAATTATTAACACATAGTTAATAATTTATTGTTCATTAATTTTTTTTGAAAATATATTCTCTAATAAAATTAATCGCTAATTCACATAAGCATGCTTAGAATTAAAATTGCATTTAGCATATTATTTCTAATCATGCATACTAAGAATTAAATTGCTCTAAGTAAATTAAATGAATTCCTAATCATGCATAATAATAATTAAATTGCACTCAGCAAATTGCATACTAAGAATTTTATTTAACACAAATACATTTGGGCATTTAACACATAGTTAAAACTATTGGCCCAAAGGTTTTCAAGAAATTGGCCCAGGTTTAAAAACAAAATTGATTAGCCCAATTAAAGTAAATGTCTTATGGTTGAGTCCGCTTCAAAAATAACAAATTTATTAAAGACATGCGTTGGGTCGCCAAAACAATGGACGACCCAGCATATATAAGAGAAGAGAAATAGGGTTTCCACTTCGAAACCCTTTTGGACAAAGTCGAGACTTCGTCTATGCCGTAACCTACATGGATTGCACGATTTGCGCGATTGTGTTTGCAATTCTGTCCATTTGTCTCCATTCCCCGGCTTTGTCTCATCGCTGTTCCAATGTTGTTCGCCCAATTTTTGCCACTATTTTTTGTTACCATCATGTGTCGCCATCTTTCTTTGACCGGATGATGAAAGGTCGCGTCCTCGCCATTGCTTTTCTCTAATTTACCACCAAGATAGCATCTTTTTTGGAGCAGTTTGGCTTTGGTACGGTGGCACGTGACAGACACGCATCACCCCAAAGCCTAGAAGGCAAAGATTTGAGTACGTGGATTATAAGGGGACTCTGGTAGACTCCTGGTTTGTACTCGTGATATAATATGCTGGAAGATTACGGTTCTATATGTTTCCGCATTAGAGGTGCAAATATGTTATCATATTTGTTCATTATTAGATATGTTCTAATTAGATCTACAAAACCAAACGTCGTTCGTCGCTCACCAGACTTTCCTCACAAAATCAAATGTACTTGGTCAAGTACCTCACAAGATAGCACCAATAAGGCACTTGGCACGCTAAGACAGCTGTAGCTTGTCCATTAGAATTTCTAAAGTCTTCCTTTTCTAGATTGAATAAGATGCACCTGTTGGCTATTGCCTTTGCTATTTTGATGAAGTTGCTATCTTGTTTTTATGTTCTTAACATGTTTTGGTAGTGTAATTTATTTGTTTGGTAAGTAGTCAGTAAGGGACAGGTGACAAGAAATAAAGTGAATGAGCACAGAAAGGAACCAACATAAATGACTATTTCCTTCTATTATTTTTGGCTGATTATTCCACCATTTTTAACCTTTGTTTCTTCTTCTCAATTAATAGATCTGTATATATTGGACATTTTTCATGTTCTCTTTTGATTTTTTTCATTTATTCATCTTCTAATTATTTACTGCAAGATTGGCTTGCATTGGATGGAGAATGAGGAGTAACCAGATGATACTTTCTTGCCTCCTTCAGAGCTGGAGCACCGGGATTGAACACCGGTTAAAAAAAGCATAAGATCAGTAAGTCTTCGCTAATGTGGGAGTACTTTACAAGGGTTGAGCCTAGTGATCCCATTAATCCAAGAACCTTGTGCAATTATTGTCAAACGAATGTGGGGGTCCTCCTTAAGACGTATTAGACATCTAGTATAGAATCCCACCATAAGGCTTGTCATGTTTATCACAGCAGAAAAGTGTGGTTTGACCCTAAATAACTGAAGCTAACACATGACACCTTGTCATCGAAAGCTTCGACTGTAGGTGATTTGTGTGTTGAAAAGTATGACGAGAAGGTTATTGCATCTCACTTGTACGCAATAACAAAAACAATTCATCACAATACAACCATATAAGTACAATGCAAATACCTGTAAGTTATAAAGCGTTCTATTTGATGTCTCATGAAGTTCGCCAAGGCTGTATCAATGTTACTTGCATTATCCACGGTAATAGTCATTAACTTCTTAAACCTCCAAGCACCCATATAATCTTTCAACTACTTTGAGATGGAAGTTCCCATGTGGTCGTTTAACTTTTGGAAAGCACAAATTCGTTTGTGCTCTCATATTCTCCATCGAAGGTCCCAACTCATCCAACTTGTCCTTTATAACAAGTTCAGTATGTGAAATTCTCACCTAAGTGATTGGATACCTTCAAGAGGTATGTGGCCAACCAAAGGATATAGAAGAAGGGGCTGCTGCACGAGTTGAGATTCCATGTACACCATGCTTATCTTGGTTTTGGATATCAAAGTTTGTTTGAAGAGATGGTTGAGGAAGAGCAAAAGTTGGTAGATTACTGACGGTGGACAAAATAACGATTATTCTATGGGCTAGGTAAACTAGGCGAATTCCAAAAAGAAGAATGAAAAAAATTGCTCAAAAAACTAGAGAAAATAATATCTAGGATTCAAAAATATTCAATAATAATTTAATGATGTCAAAAACTTAGTCCATAAGCTGGACTTTATAGTCAAAATTCATGAATATTCAAATTTTGCCTAAAATAGCAAATTTCAATAATCACTCCTAATTAAAATTCAAAATAAAAAAAGTAATTTGCAAAAAATCTAGCCTAATTTGGGTTTAAATGGCCTTCCTAATTGACAGACGATTTATTATATAAAAATAGCATAAATTAAATAAAATTAATGATTCAAAAGGGGAAAAAGCAAAATTTGAATACGAATTGATTTATCAATATGTGCGAGCCAAAAAGACATTTTTGAATTGAGGTCTTATGCGCAATTCTGATAACCGTAACTAAAGATATGCCCAAAATACTGAAATCACTCCAATTAGGAATATGTCCCCATTACTTCCTAATTTTGCAAATCCTCATACATCAGTATCCTGGGTTGGAAAGAACTCGATCTTGAGTTTGGTTTAGTGCCATTAAAATACCACCCAAAGAAAACATAATTAATCTTCTCGTCGATCATTTTTTCTTTATTATGAAGATCCACAAATGGCCCAACAAGTTTTCTCAGACTTGTACAGGGAGTCAATGATACCTTATGTGGGTGGACAAAGCCTGCCGCATGAACCATGCCTCGTTGGCCTGAAATATGGAGGTGGGAGAAATATCAACATCTCCCTAGTAGTGGCCGACGGTATTATCGATGGCAGATGGGCAGTTTCCACCACCGCCACTGATAATTTGGAGGTGGTGGAATTCGGTGCCACCATCATTGCCGACAACCAATGATGTTGCCGCCGCCGATTGTCAGTGATGTTGATGGCAGTGGCGGTACCATCGCCAATACCATCTTTCAAAAAAGAATAAAAACTACGTTTGCGATGGCTTTGCTTTCAGAAACTATTAGGGGAACATGAACACAAAATCTATTGAGAGAAAGTTTTTAAATCTAAACGAATAATTCAATCAAGAATTGCGGCACTGCCTTCAGAAATCAAGGGAAATGTAAACTAAAGGAATTAAGGGATAGGGTTTCCAGGTTGTTACCTAACTTCTCCTTCTGACACGACAAACAAAGGAAGATGGAAGACGACGGTGAATGGATGGATGATTCTGAACAGAGAAAAAAATGGCAGTGTTCGGGCTCAGCGATGGATAGATGGATTTGGACTTCGGCAGTGGAAACAGTTCGACGCTCGCAGTCACATTCAGTGAAGTGAAAGAAAACATAAATGACGAGAAAAATCAGTAATCATGCTAGATCAAATGAAAATGTGAAACATAAAAGTGAAAATGTTTTAAACTTTACGTGTTATTATTTTTTTCAGTTGGCGATGGCGATATCGAATTACTTCACGGATACCGCCGCCACCACCAACTAGGTGGCGGCACACTAGATGCCATTCTCCACTGATTTTGACTACCAACGGTGGTCGATAGTTAGAGGCAGCATTGGCGGCATTGGTAGCGGAAACCCGATACTACTGACGTCCGCTGTCCAAAGCAAAAATGAGCATGTCCGCTAGTATAGCCTTATCAAAAACATATTTTCTCCCACTTGGAACGCCAACAAGCTTCATGTTTGTTCTTTGACATCCTTCTCTCACTTTCTTGAGAATGCATTAAAATCTTGAATGCTGAAAAGACAATGACTACTCTCTAGATAATAGGATGGAGTTCCTTTGGTCGATTGTCACTTAGCATAGGACAATTCTTGATGTCCCAAAAGATTTGCGGCTCATTTGTGCATTCTCGCTTGAATGTGGTAGCCTCATCTGTTGCCTTAATAACTTGGTCCATCAATTAAAATGGCGCCACCAAGGTCTGCTTCACTAAATTCTCCATCCAAAAATATTTAGAAAAGTGAAAACTCGATGACTCATTGTACTCAATCCCCTTCTTGATATCGAAAATAGGAGAACTTTCATACTTAGAGTAGTCTTCCAGATCTTCTTCCCCATACGGCTTGACAAACAAAGAATACCTAAATTCTTCCAGATTGTCACGAGCCTTGAAATTCCATGCTGCCAGGTGCTGGCTTAATTCTGTGATTTGCCTTTGCAAATCCACAATCATCACGTCTTGAATATTGCGATCACGACGTTGGGCTACCTCATTGGGAACCTTCCTACGATGACCACTGCCATGGTCTTGTCCACCACCTCCATGTGCTACAACTTCGGCCATGTTGAGTTCCAGGAAGATGTTGAAGCTCGGATACCAACTGACGTTGGGCAGGATAACGATTATTCTGCGGGCTAGGTAAACCAGGCAAATTGCAAGGAAGAACTACAAAAATTGCCCAAAAAACTAAATAAAAGAGTCTTTAGGTTTCAATAATAATTCAATGATATCAAAAACTAAGTCTACAAGGTAGATTTTATAGCAAAAATTCGTGAATATTCAAATTTTGCCAAAAATAACAAATTTAAAAAATTATTCCTAATTAAAATTCAAAATAAGACAAGTAATCTGGCAAAAATTCAGCCTAAATTGGGTTTAAATGACCTTCTTTATTAACAGACAATTAATTACTGATAAGTGGGTTTTGTACCAATTTATAACTGACTTTTATGCTTAGATCTTACAAGTCCTCAAAAAAATAAAATTCAAACCTTTTCTCTCTTGTTTTGAAAAATTTCAATGAATTGGTCACACAAAGACGGAATTAGAGGATGAATGACAACAATCGCAAGGTCATAGCCCCAAATCCTATAGGCCGCAACTCCAGCCGGGAGACCACATCATATTTTGGTAGGTGAAGACACAAATCCTACGTGCACATGAAGTAATGGATGGGCGAGTCTACCTTACTTAGGAGAAAATATCTACCCAATTTGTCAACACAAAAAGGAAAAGACTTCATCCATTTTTGGAAGATCGACGAGTAGAGCTTGGACCAAAAGGAGAAGACACTTGAGAACTTTTAAGAAGAAGAAGAAGGAGCTCTTGCGACTCCACTATTCAACCAAAGGGGGTTTATTGAACTATAAACTCCAAACTTATTTTTCTTCTTGAGGCTCCTGCATTGAGCTTGAGCTATATCCATATTCTAGGGCGTGATGTAGCCCTTTGTATTTTTTTGGGAGTTATTTTGAATGGTTACTTATTAGATATTATGTTGAAGTTGTTTTGTTTTATTGCACTTAAATATTAACTAGCATGTGCTTTACGACCATGTGTTAATATATAGACTTCGTTCGAGATTCAAGAGATGAGAACCTGGCTAGAGATGGTAAAACTAACACCAAGTACCATGAACATGAGATTCGAGAGATGAGTGCCCACATACCGCATAAGAGCAACTACTATTCTAGAGAAATTAACATTCAAAGACAAAAATCCGGTGGGAAACTAAGCTTCAAATCTAATAGTCAAGCCAAAAAACTAACTCCCAAAAATGCATTAAGAGGTGAAGTCATTGCCTTAGATCTTTCTCCTAGAGAAGTTATTCTTTAATTTGTGCGTAGTAAACTGGAAACCTAAAAGAGTACTTTGCATCGATACATTTATATCACTTTTTAGTGTATGAATTAATGCCATTAGCTACTCGTCCAAATTATTTGAGCTCACTAAACTTGGTACTTATCTTATACAATTCTCCTAGTTTGACACTCATTTTCATCACTTTATTACTTGTTTGACTTTGTATACCTGCAAATACGACAATAAGTTTTTGGTGCTGTTACCGAAGATTGTTTAGTTTTGATAATATCAACACTTAGTGAGTTTGTAGCTAGATTGGACTTTATTTTTGTTGTTTTCAGTTACTTTACTTTCAGTTCTCTTGCATGTTTAGGTTGTACATGAACCCCTCTAAAGGCTTGAATTCAGATTCGAGAGACCTAGAGACTGAAAGAGCTTTTGGAGCACGAAGTGAAGCTCAAACAAAGACAAAAGAAATCAATGAATTGTGCAAAGTGGGTGATGTAGTTGAAGTGCCCAACGAGGATAATAGACCAATAGAGGATTTTGCTTTACCTCAAGTTGAGGAGGAAGCCCCATCCATCCGTAGGCCTGCCATCCAAGCAAACAATTTTGAGCTAAAACCACTCACAATCCAATTATTACAACAACATTTTACATATGGAGGCTCATCCACAAAAGATCCAAACTTGCATGTGCAAGCATTTGTTGAAATCTATGATACATTGAAGTATTCTAGAGTGATCCATTTTCCTTTAGAGACAAAGCAAGAAGATGTCTCCAATCATTGTCATCAGATTCCATTCTCACTTGGAATGATTTAAGGAAAAAGTTCTTAATACAATTCTTTCCATCATCCATGATTGTAAGGATTTTGAGTAAGATTACTTAATTCAGACAACGTGACATGGAGACGTTGCATGAAGCTTAGGAAAGATTCAAGGATCTCTTGAAAAGCTGGACCGACTATGGACTGCTTCATTGGAGGCAAATTCAAGCTTTTTATAATGGATTGGAGAGTACTACAAGGAGGGAGATAGATGGTACAACAAATAGTATTTTTATGAAGAAGTCTTACAATGAAGCTTACACTCTGCTTCAATCCATGGTCCAAAATTGTTACCGTTGGCCAAATAAAAGAGAAAGCCAAAGAAAGACAGGTGAAAAGTATGAAGTGGACAATGTTGATTTGCTTGCGGCCACAATGCATGCTCTGAATGTAGAGATTGAGAATTGGATGTCTCAAAGCCTACCCCCTAAAGCCGTGATGATGGTGCAACAACCATCGTGTGAAATCTGTGGTGGAGGACATTTCTAGAACTTTGCCAAAATTGGACCTCAATTGATAATGTCCCTATGGAACAACTCAACTATGTTGGCAACCAGCAAAAATACCCCAACATTTTGAGTGCAAAACTTTAACCCACGCAGGGATGACCACCTAACTTTTCCTAGACCAACAATCAACATTTCTTGAACCCACACCTCATAATCCTTCCTAGTTTTAGTCTCAAATGCTAAAACCAAATTATCAAAGACCTCGTAATGATGAGATGATAACACAGTTGGTTGTAGTCACCAAGAGGAACACTGACCTTATAGCACAACTAGCAGTTGTTTCAAGGATCAAGCTGCATCTATAACGAAGTTGGAATCCCAAGATGGTAAGTTGGCAAAACAACTATGTGAGAGACCACCGGGTGTTCTTCCTAGCACCATAGAGGTAAATCTCAAGAAGCAATGTAAAACCATAACTTTGAGAAATGGAAAAGAAGTGGAGGAGAATCCAATGCGAGTTACATCCCTAAGTAGAAAGTTGAATAGAAGGTTGAAGAGCCTTGTCCCAAACAAGAAGTTGAACATAAGCCACAAATCCCTTTTCCTCAGAGGCTAAAACAAGCAATGTTGCACAAACAGTTTCAGAAGTTTCTTAAAGTCTTCAACAAACTTCACATCAACATTCCCTTTGCTGAAGACTTGGAGCAGATGCCTTGTTATGTCAAATTCATGAAGGACATATCGTTAAAAAAGCATAAGTTTGAGGATTATGAGATCGTGGCATTAACTGAGGATTGCAGCGCCATCTTGCAAAAAGAAATTGTCTAAAAAATTGAAGGATTTAGGGAGTTTTACTATTCCTTACTCTGTTGGCAATTCTACTTTTGATAGAGCATTGTGTGATTTTGGTGCAAGCATTAACTTGATGCCTTCATCAATTTTTCAAAAACTTGGACTAGGTGAAACTTAGCCCATGACCATATCCCTACATCTGGCAGACAGATCTATCCAACATCCAAGAGGAATAATTGAGGATGTTTTGATAAACGTTGACAAATTCATCTTCCAAACTGACTTTGTGATTCTGGATATGGAAGATAACCATTATATCCCCATTATATTGGAAAGGCCATTTTTAGCCATTGTTGGAGCCATAATTGATATCTAGGGATGCAAATTAATATTAAGAGTATTGGGAAAAGAAGTGAAATTCAACGTGTTCCAAGCCATGAAACATCCTCACTGCCAGGAAAGCTATTCTAGCATTGAAACTACTGATTACATGCCTATGGGGGGATATGAGTATCACAAAGATGAACTAGAGAATTGCTTGGTTAGTGAGAATCCCGCGATCCTAGAGGAGCCAGCAATAATGGAGTATGCTTAATGGTTAGACGCCAACGGACCCCTAAAGAGGAGTCATTTTGATGAGTTGGGTGAAAGGCTAAATCTTCAATCAAGTTATATTAAGAAAGTCCCAATTCTCGATCTAAAGTCGTTGCCACCACATCTGAAATATGCATTCCTGGACCCAGCTAAAACACTTCCAATAATTATTTCAAACACCCTGACTTAGGAAGAGTAAATTTGTTTAATAAAAGTGTTGCATAAGAATAAAAGTGCCATAAGGTGGAAATTGACTGATATCAATGGCATAAGCCCATCCTTGTGTATGCACCGGATCTTGTTGGAAGAGTGAACCAAACTATCTGTTGCTGCACAAAGATGCTTAAACCCAGTCATGAAAGAAGTGGTCCGCAAGGAAATATTGAAGTGGTTAGATGTCAGGTAGTGTACCCCATCTCACAAAATAGTTGGACAAACCCTGTTCAATGTGTCAAGAATCAGTTGATTCTAGAAAGAACAATCATTTGCTGGAGAATTTGTATAGACTGTAGGGTGTTGAACAAATCCACAAGGAAGAACCACTACCTACTTTATTTTATTGATCAAATGCTAGATAGACTTGTTGGGTATCAATTTTGCTGCTATCTCGATGGATATTTGGGATACAACCAAATTTCTATTGCCCCTGAAGATCAAGAAAAGACAATATCACATGTCCTTATGGTACATTTGCATTTAGACGAATGCATTTGGGTTGTGCAATGCACCAACCATATTCCAGAGGTGCATGATGTCAATATTTTCTGATATGATGGAACAAATCATTGAGGTATTCATGGATGACTTTTCTGTGATGGGCCCGTCATTCAAAAGTTGTCTAGCAAATATTGAGCAGTTGTTTGCACTATGTGAGGACACCAATCTTGTCCTAAATTTGAATAAGTGATATTATATGATTAAGGAAGACATATTTTAGGGAATAAGGTATCAAGTTTGAGGACTGAAATGGATAGAGTAAAGATTGAAGTAATCTCCAATTTACCACCACCATCCTCAATCAAGGGAGTACAACTTTCTGTTTATGCAGGCTTCTACCGAATATTTATAAAAGATTTTTCCTACATCATTCAGCATTTATGTAAGCTACTAGGGAAAGAAGCCTCATTTAATTTTGATGAGGAATGTCTAACAGCCTTCAACACATTGAAGGAGAAACTCCCATTCCCCCCATTGTTTGTGCTCTAAATTGGGACACACCCTTTGAGATTATGTGTGATGTGAACGATTATGTTGTAGGTGAAGTACTCAGGCAATGCCATAACAAGATATTTCACACAATCTGGTATGCAAGCAGGACAATGAATGCTCCTGAGCTAAACTATGCAACGACTCAAAAAGAGCTTCTGGCCCTAGTCTTTGCATTCAACAAATTTTGGCCCTACATTCTTGGAAGCAAAGTTGTAGTATACACTGATCACTAAGCGATAAAATATCTCATGATAAAAAAGGACGCCAAGCCCAGATTGATCTGTTGGCTTTTATTGTTGCACAAATTTGATCTCGAAATAAAGGACAAAAAGGGATGCGAGAATCTAGTAGTTGACTACTTATCATGTCTCAAGCAATAAAATCCAATGATGCATGTTTATGACAAACTTCCCATCCAGGATAATTTTCCAGGCGAGATGTTGATGGGGATAGAATCACATAAGGATCCAACAAATATTTCTCTTTCCAAAAAGGGGGCATTTAAGGTAAATGGCTAGAGATTGAAGCCCTATCTTAATGATTGCAAAGTGGAAGTCAAGCGAGTGACGTTAAAGAAGCACTCATTGGGAGGCACCCTAAGCTCTTTTGATCCCAAAACAGGGATGTCCTCAACACCCTTCTCCATTTGCACTGAACTATAGATTTATTCTTGACTATCGTAAGCTTTAATTTGGGGATGGTGCAGTCTATTCTTGTTCAGGATTTATTTTCTTCTGTACGGTTTTGACTAATTTTATTTTACTTCTATTTTCCAACCTAATGTGAGTATTGAACCAGATGGTGAAGATGCAAATTGATGTGTGTTCTGTGACGCAGAACAAAGCAAGAGAAAACCAGCAAAATAGGGGATGAAAGATGGACATTGTCGCAAAGTCATAACTCCAACTATTTGGAGTCAACTCATCACTAACAAGACAATAGATGTGAAAGGACTTAACCATTTTCCGACCTCTTCCCCTAGGGACTATGAAATGTTAAAACCCACCAGTAATCTTCTCAAATTGGGCTAAAGAGTACATTAGCGAACACTTGAAATGTCCCTTTTTGGTATACAAAGCCTAGTGACATACAACCCTAAAACCTATATAAAACCGAAAACCACTTGCTCACTCTCTAACCCTAGCACTCAAACTCTCCGCACAAACGCTAAAATGACACAGCGGTTGCTGCACAGCAGTCGCCAAACGGTATTGTTGTCCACGTTTGCCATCATTTAGGGTAAGCGTAAGTATCCCAAACATCTTTTTAGTGCAAATATGGAGATCAGAGTCTGAGTTGCTAAGGTAGAATGGCTCCAAAGAAGACACAGTAATGAAATATGAACCTTAGGGTAAATTTAAGGGGGCAAAAGCCCAAGAATTTTATGATTCTATTGTGGGTGTGTTAGATATAATTAAAGAATGTGGGATATCTGCGGGGGTCTTAGCTAGTGTTCACCTTGTAGTGAGTGATAGAGGGTGGACAAATTTCTTAGTAGCCCAGGGGAGCATTCTATAAATCTGGTACGCGAGTTCTATGCAAATCTGGTTATGGTTGAACGATGAAAAGTATGGGTTCAGGGATGTTTTGTCCCCTTTAGCCCTGAAGAAATAAATGAGGTATTTAATCTGCTGAATCTAGATAAGGACGAGTATTCCCAATTCCTTGAGAAAGGTTCATATCTGAAGGAGGTAGCTCAATTTTTATGCTCACTGTTCATGAAATTGAATCCGCCTATCGGGCCAAAGTCCGTTCAACTAGATGTCACCAAGGTCGACTGCCACTCGAATACAATTTTGTGCCACTTTGCACCAAAATGATGCCAACAACTCACACTGCAAATGTCAAGCTCAAAAGACTGTTTTTGATCTATGCCATGGAGACTATGATGATGATTGATGTCGGGAAGATTATTTACAAGGATATCATAGAGCACCTTGTAGCCTTGGTAAAGCATTCCAGTTCCCTTCACTTTCCATCTCTAATTACATCGTTATGCCTGAAGGCAGGTGTACCTATGCCACTTGAAGAGAAGATGACACCAATTGCTTTGGATTTGGGGCCACTTTGTTGTTTAAACTAGGTGCATACTCGGAGAGGACCAAAAGCCAATACAAAGACATCCCAGAGCCTGTTAGCCGTCCCAAGCTAGTCCATCCTAAACAAGTCAGTCCTACACCAGCTAGTTCCACGTGGAAAGGTAAAACTCCCCTACAACAGCTAGTACCTCGTATTACTAACTTGTAGACCCCAATTGCAGCCCCAAATGTAGTGGATGCCACCATGGAGGACTACTAGAGAGTGGTCATGGAACATGTGTTTAACTGCTTGGCTTCCATCCCCACAAATGTTATTTTGATGGCGGTCACAAGAGGCATCCAATTACCTGTTAGTCCACTGCCCCCACCTCTGCAGAAAATCACACCACAACCTCCTGGTACTGAAGACGAAGAAGAGAGTGAGGTTGAGGACGTCCTCAAATTTTGAAGCTGATCTGTCTGGATCTGACTGAAGATCTATCAGCAACCTCGAGGGAGTAATGTTTGTTACATTTTCTTTTCTCTCCACTTAGGGCAGTGTCGGGTTTAAGTTTGGGGAGGGGTGCATTATTTAAACTTTTATGTGTTTAGATCCATTTGGTTTATTTGCTCATTAGTTAAACTACTTTTATCCTGTTTTGAACTATTTCATTTCATTGCTTGAACTTTGATTTAATTTGGTTTGGACTATCTATTTTGAATTATGGTGTGATTTGTTTTATTTCATTCAGTCATTTTGCTTCCCAGCATGGTTAGGTATTATTGTTCATCATGTTTACTTGAGAATAGTACATCTCATGCGTTATGTCATGAGTTTTAGTAAGGATTGCGTGGTAAAAAGGAATTAGTGAGTGACGCATTATGGGGACTATGTCAAAGTGAAACAATCTGAATGAAGTCCAAGGTTGGATAGGAACTCTGAGGGATTCTTCGACTAGAAGTAGCCCCTCTAAGTCTAAAAAAGTTCAGGACAAGTTATGGATTGTAAAAAGCAAAAGCAAAATAACCAAAAGCACAAATCATGTCAATCGCTAACCCATTGACATGGCAAAAAGTGAGGGTGGTGAAAAAGGTTGAAGGGTCTAGGAGGAATACTGTTTAACTCATGAACCTAAGACGAGAAGTTCACCCCAAAAAATGTAGGACCCATATGCCCACTTTGCAAAATTCTTTGAAACAAGCAAACTCTCTTTGAAAAAAGTGATTATAAGTATTGATGCATTTACTAAGTATTCTGTGTGGTTGCAAAACCTGTATAGGGATTTATCCGAAAAAGGATAGGGTTCCTTAATAAGCTTTAGAATTTTACTTGAGGACAAACAAATATTTAAGTTTGAGGATATAAGTGGGTGGGTTTTGTACCAACTTATAACTGGCTTTTACACTTAGATCTCACAAATCTTCAAAAGATAAAAAAGTGTTTCATACCTATTTTTACTTGTTTTGCAAGATTTCAATGAATTGGTCACACAAAGATGAAAATAAAGGATGAATGACAACAATCGCAAGGTTATCACCCAAAATCCTACATGCCAAAACTCCAATCGGAACACCACTTCATATTTTGGCTCGAAAAGAGACAAACCCTACGTGCACATGAAGTAACGGATGGATGAGTCTACCCTACTTCGGAGAAAATATCTACCCAATAGCTTCTCTTGGAAGCCAATGATTTGTCAACACAAAAAGGGAAAATACTTCATCATTTTTTGAAGATCGAGGAGAAGAGCTTGGACCGAAAGGAGAAGACACTCGAGAACTCTTGAGAAGGATAAGTGAGGAGCTCTTGGGACTCCACTATTCAATCAAAGGGGGTTTATTGAACTATGAACTCCAAAGTTGTTTATCTTTGTGAAGCTCATGCATCGAGAATGAGCTAAATCAATATTCTAGGGCTTGATGCAACCGTTTGTGTATTTTTGGGAGTTGTTTTGAATGCGTACTTGTTAGATAAGATGTTGAAGTTATTTTTTTTTATTGTACTTAATTATTAACTAGCATGTGTTTGACGACCATGTGTTAGTACATGGCAAGACTAACACCAAGTACCATGACCATGAGATTCAAAAGATGAGTGCCTACATACCGTATAAGAGGAGCTACTACTCTAGAGAAATTAACATTCAAAGGCATAAATCCGGTGGGCAACTAAACTTTAAATCTAACAGCCGATCTAAGGAACTAACTTCCCGAAGGTGAAGTCATAGATCTTTATCCAACAGAAGTTATCCTTTAATTTGTGCCTAGTAAACAAAAAATACCAATAAGAGTACTTTGCATGGATACATTTATATCATTGTTATTGGTGTAGGAAGTAATGCCATTAGTTATTCGTCCAAATTTCAATCGAGCTTACTAAACTTGGTGCTTATCTTCTACAATCCCTATGGTTCGACACTCATTTTTATCACTTTATTATTTGTTCAACTTTGTACACTTGCAAATACAACAACAATTACAAAAAATAGCAAAAATTAATTAAAACTAATGATTCGAAAGGATAAACAATAAAATTTGAATACTATTTATATTGGAAAAATGCGCAAAAAAGATATTTTTGAATTGAGATCTTATGCGCAATTTCGATAATCATAGTCGAATATATGCCCAAAATACTGAAAGCACCCCAAATTAGGAATATGACCCATCACTTTCTAATTTTTGCAGATCCTCCTGCGTCAATCTCCTTGTTAATGGAAAGAACATGGTCCCAACGGTTTCTTATTGGATTCAAATAAGGCACTTCATTACCTTTCTGAAGATCTTTTATGAAGTTACCCACAAGTTCTCTGCATCGAATACTGTTACTGCACATCTTTTCTTCCTGGTAATGATTTTAAGTTTAAATTTGTTTAATTCGATTAAAACCCTCTAACTTGTTTGGTTGTATGTGTTAACCAGAGGTTGCAAGGGTCGAGAAGCAGCTATCAAAGTATTCTAGGGATGTTGATCCCTATTTGAGTGAGATGGTCAAGAGCATACTGGCGAATTACAAAAATTATTTTTTTTAGGGGGGAAGGGGGATTACTTGACTGGATCCAGAATCCAATCTGTCAAACTCGAAGAAGCCATTGAACAAGTTCTTGATGATTACTACCCTCTTGGATTGTCGGGCTAAGATGAAATGGTTCAATTATTGGTTTGCACAAACCATGGAACATGACAAGAAGGCCGATACTTATAAGATGGTTATGATTTATGTGCAAGGGTCTTTGGCGACAACAACAAACTATACGGTGTATCCCCTTCCAATCCGTTTGACGTGGGGACGAGTGGGATACATGAGGAAGACATGTTTACCCTTTCATGGACTCGATCAGAAGTGTGGTGAAGAAGTCAGAGATTGACATATATCTGGATGAGACATTTATGCTGGTATCAACCAAGCTAGCTATTCTAGGTTGGTGTAAGTCCAATGAATCAATGTATCGAGTGCTAACACAAATAGTAAGAAAATGTGTTAGCCATACCGATTTTCACTATGCCATCCGAAGCAGTCTTTAGTATCGGGGGATGAGTCTTGCATTCTAACCGGAGTTCTTTGGCTCTCACAACGGTTGAGGCACTCATATTAGCACATAATTGATTGAGGACCACTTCAGAAGGAATAGAGACAATGGACGACATTGAAGATCCCTATTTGTATAATGTTGAGACAGGTAGCAATCCAAAGTTTAAATTGTTTCATTATAACTTTATTATTTACTTTTTCTTTCCCACGCATTCTATTATTCTAATTTGTACCTTAAATTGTTTTATTTGTTATGCAAAGTTAACCCAAGATCCTAGAGAACTCATGGCCCATTTTCTACCTTGAGTTGAGTGACACCGAATAACCTTGTTATCCATTTTTGGTGTAACTCCGAATAGCATAGCAAGGAGGCTCTCAACAAGATAGATATAGTGAGGTTCCTTGGTGCGAGGAAGTGAGCACTGGGCCAGTACCATATGTTGAGTTTCACCCATTTGAGTAGTTGTTAGCCCAAATGCTGAATCAAAATGTCTGGCATTTCTCTCGTGCCACAGATACCAAACAACAGCAAGCCATAGTGCTTTCTATATCTCCCCCTGCCTTAAATTTTATCTATCACAAATGCATTCTAAAAAGCGTCTCCACATCAGTGTGGCCGATGCACATAAGTCTAGACCACTCATAAAGAAAGCCCACATAGCACACATTTCCACTGTCACATCCAATTGTATTCCACGCCTGAGCAGATTTGTAATTGTTGGAATTCTTGATAGTAGGAGGCACCAAACAAAATACTGGATTCGTTGAGGAGGTAGTTTTCCCCAAGCTTGCAAGCTTGTTCCGGTTAGGACCAGGATTTCTGCATCAACCATCAAGCATTTTTATGCTGATGAAACCATGTACTTACCAAAGGAATCCTCATGCTAGCCCCAAGTATCAGGGCCCGCATATGTCCCACCAAAGACTCGAGACATCATGAGGCTCCAGCTAAGTGAGGTAATCATGACTGTGCAAAAATTTAAGACCATATTACCGTACTCCATAAACTTCAGAGTACGTACACAATCTCCACAACCATTTAGACAACATAGCCGTGTTCAAAAGATTAATATGTTTGATACCTAAACCACCATCTACCCATCTTTGCATAGATCATTACATCCAGTGGATAGGTCTAGAATCCCGTAGTGGCTTTTTCCAACTAAAGGAGCTCAATAGTTGCACAATCTTCTTTATCACTGCTTGGGAGCTTGGAAGCGAAAAATGAAATATATAGGCAGACAAGTGATGGTAGATTTCACATGGTAAATCGACCCACAAATGATAATAATTTGTCTTCCCCACTTTTTCACTCTATACTTTTGTTTTGGTAAGATAGATTCTATTAATAAGTAAGATAGAGTATGTACAAGAGGATAAGGAAAAGAAGAAAGAAAAGTACAAAATATATATAAGAATCAACCTAGTCCACTAGGAGTATTCCTGTATCTTGAATGTTTAAGAGTGGTCTGTATATCCTGCATTCACTTCATACTCTCCCTCGAATATAGCTAAGGGTTGTTATTGTTATGTCTTAAGGCCAATCACCTTAGGCATATGTATTGACACTTTAATGTTGTATATATGATTGTAGTAACCTTCACTACTTGTTTATTTATATTCTTTATTTATA
>JAOWBN010176500.1:0-17764 GCA_028565015.1 Pinguicula moranensis
CCCGGCGAGTGCGCAAAATTTTGGCACATATCCTACTGTGGCAGACCCGATTTTGCCAACTTCAGTGAATACTGATGGATTGGATCCTAACATAAATTTAAGGGCCAAATCGGAACCAACAGAGGATGAGAGACACTATACGCCAAGGTGGTAAAGGCTTATGAATCGAACACCGAGCAACAATCGAAGAGGACGATGGGAAAACATAAAATGTCAAAGACAAAGCATACCACTTCTCGGCCATCCAGGTATGTCTCCTTTTATGTGGAATAAAATACTTTTATTAGAATGTAAGGGGTTTATGAAACTCAAAAAATATTTATGTGATATGCAGAGTAGATTTGAAGTGAGACTGTCTGTAATTGCCAAACCTTTTATTTCTGCAAATAAAATGGGGAGGTTAGCTAATTTAACTCAAATTCCATTTTATATATCCACTGAAGAAACTATTGGTAAGATATGGTTTTTTGGAAGGAGGAATCAGACTTTGGAGTAGTAAGTATCTGCGACCAGGCAAGCACAGGCTGGTACAAACAAGATTAGGAAGCAATGCTAGTAACCTTGTCTACTGTAACTGCGACTACTACAAAAGGGAGTGATGGCAATACGTCACCGTGGCCAACTTGAGGAATTCCCCATTGATAGTACTCGGAGATTTCAATGTCATTCGGTCTAATTCAAAAAAATATGGGGGTACGAGTCGACCTGCTCGTTCTAGTTGAGAGTTCGATGATGCTTGAATACATATGCCCTGATGGAACTACATTTAGGAGGCAAATGTTCTTATGGTGCAATGGGCATAGATTGCGAGGATTTGGGCAAAACTCGACGGAGTCCTGGTTAACAAGCAACTCTCGGGATGGAAATGATAGGCATCCTACAATTATCTGCTTAGGAAATCTTCGAACCACAAATAATGGTGGTTACTCTGGAAGATCAACTAAGTAATTACGACATTAAAACTTCAGATTCTTGAATATATGGACCCGAGTAGAGTCCTTTATGACCTTGGTAAACGCTCACTAGGATGAAGTAAGTAACAAATACAAGATGCTCAGTTTGGAAATTAAGCTGAAGAACACGAGAATGAGTCTGAGTGAGTGGAATAAAAGCTCCTTCAGGAGTCGAAGCTAAAATCCAATAATTAGAGAAATGAATGTAAGAGATAGAAATGGAGATGCAGTAATTTTTCGACACTAGATTAGATTTAGAATTAATGGCTACCAAGGCGGAGTTAAGTGAATGGGAAACCCGGGATATTTCTAGGCTGGAGTAGGTAGCCAAGAAGTGGTGGATACAAGAGGGGGATAGAACTCGAAATGCTTTCATGCGATCATCAATTCAAAAAAGAACAAAAACACCATCCACTGCATGGTGCTACAGGATGGGAGAACTCTAGAGGGTACAAAAAGGGTGCAATAGGAAGCAGTTATTTATTTTGGAAGATGCACACCCTTGACAAAGAAAGAACGGTGGATTATGACCTAAAAGTTCTCATGGTGCAGAAAATTAATCAAATGGAAAATACCTTCATAAGAAAGATTTCATTCCCCTCCGAAATCAAAGACGCCTCGTGGACAATCCCAAGAAACAACGCGTCAGGACCATATGATTTTGAATCCGAATTTTTTAAGTCAACCTGGGAGACCACATTGCGGGATTTAGTCAGCGCCATTCAGAATTTTTTTCTCAGGAGCAAACTTCCCCAGACTTTTTAACTCTAATCTACTAGTCCTAATTGCCAAAGTAAAGAACCCAAATAATTTCGACAAATTCAAACTCATTAGCCCTTGCTCGGTTACATACGAAATTGGCGCAAAGGTTCTTGTGGGAAGAATATCTAAGTTCATCAGGAAACCAATTACAGAGGAACATGGGGCTTTTGTTCAGGATAGAAGCATCTTCGACCATATTACCCTGGCACAAGAATTCACGCAAAGCATCAATAACAAACATACAAGGGAAATATCATGCTAAAACTGGATATGACCAACACCTATGACAGAGTCAGTTAGACTTTTCCTTGAAAAGGTGCTGGCAACTAAAGATTTTAATAAGGCTGCCAAAAATATCATTATGAAATGCATAAAGAAACAATGATTCTCGGTTCAGATGAATGGAACTATCCTGGGTTTCTTCCCATCGAGCAGGGGCTACAACAATATTGTTAAGCCATAAAGTCTCTACAGGGGTTGGCCCGAATTCCTCCAAGTTAGGAGAGGTGACTCAACAAAAGTTGGAGGTGCATTCAGCCTTAGGTTGAATAGGATGCGCTTTTGCCTGTGTGTGGGGATATGGGTTTGGTTCTGATAAGGAACGAGATCCCAATCCAAATTAGTCCTGAATCTTTCTCTTTTCATGTTTAACTATGTCAACACTCTCTCTCAAGTTGAATTGTATGATCTTCAATTCCCAACTTGCTCAGCACGCGTATAAATGTTGGTCCGAGTACAGCTTTAGTCAAGATATCTGCCAGTTGATCTTCTGATTTGACATATGGCAAATCGACCATTCCTCCATCAAGTTTTCCTTTGATGAAGTGACGATCAACTTCAATATGTTTGGTCCGATCATGATGTACCGGATTTCCCGAGATACGAAAGAAGCAAAAGACAGTCCCATGTGACTTGAATAACTTCAACATATCAGTGTTCCTTTGCATAGAAAATTTTGATTGTGAGGTCCTGCTTAGCTCAAAGGTTGGAGCATCGCATTTGTAATGCGATGGTCATCGGTTCGAGTATGATGTGTCAGGGATGTTGGTGAAGAAGAGAGTAATCTTCTCATCAGATCGGCCCATGTGGTGAGATACCCTCCATCTTCGATTGCACTGCCATTCCTCATCCTCTCTCCTTTAGCATTGTTAGGTCGTCCGGTGCAATTGTATGTCTCGAGCACTGACTGTCATTTTATTTTGGACAATGTTAGGAATTTATGTAGAAGACTTTACCAAAAATAGTCCCAAAACCCTTGAAGAACCAATCTCAAATAGAGGAAAAGAATACGACTGACTTAAGTCCCGACGTTCGCCAATTAGCTACGTACTTGTTAAGTTCTAGAACCAAAAACTCAATACAAGTAATAATACAAAACCCAACACATTCGGTTTGTTCACAAGAAACTCTTACAAAACCACCAATAATAATATTAAAATTTAATTTGTATCTTTATATCAATAATAATAGTAATATAACCTTATTTGTACATATGCCTTGGTTGGTATAGTGGTAGGATCTGTTGGCATTAAGTTTGTAAGCGACAGTTCGATCTCCATGTGCATCAAATTTTTTACTGTGATAGCTAAAAAACAAACAACTACGAGGCAGCCAAGTTTTGAACCTCCAACCTTTCAATTTCAAAACCCACAACATTACCAACGCTATCAAGTGTTTCATGCTAATTTAGGAAAAAATAATATTACATTATATAGAGGAAGCAAATTAAAGAGAAAAAAAAAATACATGTAAAATTCATGCCTCCGAACCTGGGTGAGACTTCACATCAAATCCTTAAGTCCAAATAAGGAAATACTCCTTCTATACTTGGGCTCGTGGGTTTGGGCTTTTCTGGGCTACACAAATTGTACCGACTCAACGAACTCTGAGAGATCCACCAGTCCGAGAAGTTTTCTACAGGTCAAAACCAGTCCTGTAAGGTGGCTTACCTAGAGAGAATATTTTAATCTACACATGCTACAATGTCCAGTGTCCACTATTCATTCGTATTAACCAAAAAAAGTCTCTAGGATTATATGCAAATCCACGTGCCGTAATCGAAACTGCTTTCTAGTTTCCTCCGTTTTCGGGATTTGGTCTAAAGTTTGGACTTCTGGGGTGCCTTGCTTTGTTGTCACTTTGCTTTGATTATACCTTCCGTAATGGTGATTCCCACTACAATTTGTATTCAATTATGCCGTTGCGTACCACAATTGCCCACTTATAAGTCAGCCAAGATTTTATCCAGGGACGACATCACATACATATTATCTTATATTGTGGTTATCAAAGCTTTTTGTCAGCGTAGCGTAGACAAATCCCGTTTGAAATCTTCTAATGTCAAATAAATCCAAAGTGCCATAATTAGAGTCATCTGCTGCTGCAAACATACCTAGCTACAGATATCTTCAATGTTATTGTCGGATAGGATGGTACAACGCGACATCTCTTTCAATGAAACAAGAAAATCGACAGGATGTGGATTTATATAATTTTATAATAGATTTTGGTAAATGACATAAAGAGTTCCATGAAATTTATCATAGGAATATAATTATTGACGGATGAGAGCTGAAGGTGGGGAACAAAAAAAATTAAAGAGGATTTTTTTATTATTAAGAATCAACATTCCCTGCCCAATTGACTCAAGCTTGTATGCGAAGTGCGGAGCCATGGGGCATCGCTCTATTTTATTTATTTTTTAATGTAATTTGTTTGAAATATAAACCCTAACTTCCACCCTCTCGAATTTGGGTATTACCCCCTCAAATTATGTCTCATACCCCACCATTTATTATTAATAAAATGAACATGGGTTACTCTTATAACAATTTTATGACTTCACTATGTGTGACTCAATGTATAAAGTGAACCTGAGTTACTCTCATAACAGCCTGAGTATCAAAATAAGTGATTATACTCCGCCCCCTTCCTTATGTTACAATTATTATCAAAAGTGTGCAGTACAAAAAATATACACTAAATAAAACTTATCAAGAAAAATACTCGTGAGTGATGAATCTGTCTCTCATCTATTCTCCACTTGCCCTTTTGCGTGTGTATGTGTTGGGTGGGGGTGGGGGTGCAGGGTAAGGCATTTATTTTTATTTTTACAAAATTATTGTGTAATTCGGTCCAGGTTCTAGATATGAAGGAATCTGTTGAAGAGGATAGAGGACACAAGATTTCAAGTGTTGTTGCCTCTAAAGTCTAATCTAACCCATTGAATTGTCACTGCTTGTACAACTCTCTCACTCTCACGTGCTGAAAAAATCGTGAGGACTCTGTCAGACTTTGACTAGGGTAGGAACCAAAGCTAGAAGTCGTTCATTTAGATCCTTGATAAATGAGATGGGGGAAGTTTCGATCGAACTTCTCTTATTGCTCAACGTTTGACCCGTTCCATGGTCTGTGGTACAGTACGGGTACGGCAATCCTTTCAACAGTCCTAATTATTAATTTTGTCGGAGCAATGCCCAATTATTTATAACTAGTAATTGCCCGTGCCCTCATGGCACGGGGAACAAAAAATACACCAACACATGCAAAATGGCCATGCGTGAAGCTCATCTGCGGACAAAGAAAAAAAAATTAAAAAAAAAAAAATTTGGACCAATCAGAGTCGTCCACGTCACCGGTCAAAAAAAAAAATTGAACCAATAAAAAAAATTTAAAAAAAAAAAAAAAAAAATTGCTGACGTGGACCAATCGGCGTGGTCCACGTCACCTTCCGAAAATTACATGGAAGGCTGACGTGGACCAACGCCTGTTTATAATATAGATTTACTTTTTCGATTTTGATGTAATAAACTGTTGAGAAAAAAATTAATTTTATTCTTATTGCTAGATTTTACTTTTAGGATTATTTTGAACCAATAATTTTTTCCCCTTTTATTTCTTTTTTTTCTCCTTCTTATTTTAAATTTATAATGTTTGAGTATTTGATAAAACTATAAAAAAAAAAAAATAGTATTGAAATAGTATTTGCAATAAATTTTGTTAAGATAATTAAGGCATGTTTTGTACATTTTTTTTCAAAAAACATTTCTCATTTTTATTTATTTTCCAGATAATTCCAAAAACAATATTTTAAAACTCCACTTCTATTTCTACTTCTACTTCTACTTCTCCTTTTTTCAGTTAAAACTTCTTTTTTTAGAAGTAGGTAGAAGATTATATTATTTTTCTACTTTTACTTTTAATGACAATTTCGTAAATAAATTAAAATTGTCTTACCAAATTTAACTATAAATACTATTTAATTAACTTACAAATTTTGATTGCAAACACTATTTCAATAACTTTTTTAATTTTTTTCATAGTTTTATCAAACACTCAAAAAACATAAAATTAAAATGAGAAGTAAAATCAAAAGAAGAAGTAAAAGAAGAAGCAAAATAAAAAAATCACTATGGATACAAAACATACCCTAAATAGTATTTATATTTTAATTTGGTAAGATAACTTTAATTTATTTACAAAATTATCATTAGAAGTAGAAATAGAAAAAAAAAATTCTTACCTTCTTCTGAAAAAAATGAGTTTTGATTGAAAAATAAGAAAAATAATCTAAGAAAAGTGGTGCAAAACAAGAACTTTTAGTCTAATGTGATTCAAAAATATTATTTTATTAATTCCATAAGTTTCAACTCTCTTATCACTTTTTGTCATTTTGGCTTGTTTAACATGCAATAACTAATAATTTGATTTTAAATTAAAAATATTAAAAAAAAATCAAAATTTCAGAAAGCTATGATTTTTTGGAAATAAACTGAACACTATTAATTTGAAAGAAGAATAATAAAAAAACACAATTAAAAACAATTAAATTGAATTGAATAAAGGAAAATAAAATTAATATGAGATAAAAAAAAATTAATAATTAACCGAATTGAATTGAAATAAAATTATAATAAACTGACATAAAATAAAATAGACTGACCAAAAAAATTACGAAAATAAAAATATAATAATACAATACGTTATAAAATAAAATGAAAATAAAACCAAATGAAAATTAAGATAAAATATAATTCAAGTAAACTGAAATAGAACAACATGAAGAAAATCAAATTTTTTATATATATATCTAATTTCGTCCAGTAATTGTTTTTTTGCTACTTTATTTTATTTTATAATGCTTTTCTTACATTTTTTTACATTTTGTTTTTCTATTTTGTTTTTCAATAAATTACTTTATTATATTTTTTACTAGCTTTTTTATATGGCATTTTTTAATTTCATTTTTCTTTATTTCAATTTATTTTACTATTTTTCCTGTTTATTTTTTTATTTTAATATTATTACTTTTTATGTGTTCAATATTATTTTATTTTTGAGTATTTTTAATTTGAGATGACCTACTATAGCAAGTAAAATAAGTTCAATGGACCAAAAGTTATTTAAGTGATAAGGGCTTTAAAACCGTTGGGACTAGAAGTAATTTAAATGTTTTCCTGCAAATAGCTTGTGTTTTATTATGAAGTTATTTTTTTAAAATTAAGTGAAACTTTAGTACGATTTTCATCGAGGAAAAATCGTAATTTTTTTCTTTCTTCAATTTTTTTTAAACAAGCACATACGCATGATTAGATTCAGGTCAAAATGAACATCAAATCTCGTTTCAGACAAGAACAAAACAAAATAAAACAACAGAAGACCATATCAGTTTCAGATCATTGTCTGTGTTAAATAAATTGCAGATATTATTGTGGGGGAAAAAGGCCTTACTGTCGGTGAACTAGTGGACTCCTTGTCTAAATTCTACATGCTTTAAAGATGAAAATGACCTTGTTGCACCGTGAGGGCACAATTCAATTGAATGGCCATGCCAACCTTCTTGTTAAAATCTTGAATAAAGAACAACAATATAAAATAATTGTATACTAATATGCACACTCGTTATCAAAAGTACATGTCACATAATGCATCTAACGGGAACAAACAAATGATCACACAACAAATGGCATTGGTTGATCATTAAGCACAATAGTCAATAGAGGGCTCCTCCTCCCTCTCCGACCACCCTTGGCACCCACACACACCACAATTCATTTTTAACTTGACATGCGATAGTATTAAATATGAACTACTCCATAAAAATCTTAGTTAGAAGGTATTCAATTTGTAACTCATATTTCTATTTAACCACTTTATTTTCTTTATTTTTTAGCCGTGTGTAACACTCACCCCCTCAAGTCCTACTAGGCATGCCCTATTACGACTTGTATTGTAGGCCTTGTACCTAGCAATCAACACTTTCGTGCTCACAGATCCATATTTTATATGGTCGGGCTAGTGCAGTTGCGGGTCTCAGAGGCTTTTGATTCGTTACTTTGGGGCGGTGAAGTTTCAATCTGGCTCTGATGCCATGCCAATATTAAATGTGAATCACTCCATAAAAACCTTAATTCTAAGGTATTCAATTTGAATGTTTGGACAAAATTGTAGAGCATTAATTTTCATTGATATTGTACTATCTTACAACATGTAATCTTAGGGCTCCCTAAATCCCCCCACCCCTCAATTAAGAAGAAACCTAACTTCACCCTTACTTTGAAATGTGTGTAGATACTCTATTTGGTACATAGTATATTGTGAAATTAAATTGGTTCAAAAGTACCACAAGACAATGTATCCCGTATATTCCTAATTAAATTGGGATTGGGGATCAGATGTATGCAACCTTACCTTTATAATTATACAAAGAGATTATTTTTATTGCGACTCAAGATGCATTATATTATTTGATATATTGATTTTCATAATAGAAGCACTGTAATTTAATAGAATTATTTTGATCCAATATATTATTAGTATAAAATTAAAAGAATAGTTAATTATAACTTTTTAAGTTCCATTTGAAATGGATAGAAATTGGTCCAAAACTAAATCTCATATTTTGAGGGAAAGGGACAGTGCTAGCAAAAGCATTTGATAATGAAAGAATGCGAAAGGAATTATGAACAATTTGAGGGGACAACCAAACATTTATGCCATTGTGTGTCATGTCTCAACAATCTCTAGTTGTAGTTGCCCACCTTAATTGTCCACAACCACACAAATATGATTCAAACTGCCAAATAAGAGCAAATCCCTAGCCAGCACTGTCCAGTTCTTTCTAGCAATTTAAAAAATAGAGAAGCATAAGCAAAAAGTGATTTCTAAAACACAGACCGAAAATAATTTTTGTTTTACTAAAGTCAGAAACTGGAAAACAAAGGCTGAAGTCTACAATACTTAGGCCCTATTTTGCGCAGTCTTCTTAAAATTATAATTGGATTATAAGCACTTTTTTTCAAAAAATAACTCTTCATTTTTTAAAAAAATGTTCTTATAATCCAATTATAAGTATAAGAATGCTGCACAAAATACCCCATTAGTACTTACGCTCTATTTGGGATAGCTCTTTTTTTTTTGGTACCTTTTGCTTTTTGTACTCTATTTTTAAGCAGAAATTCAATTTTAAATTTCATAACTCAACTTCACTATTCGCTTCTCTATGTTCTTGCCATAAATATTTTTGGAGAAATTACAGTCACTCAAAATGCTTCTATTAAGCAATTTAAAACAATTAAAAAAAAGCAATTTAAAACAGATTTCAAAAGCACTTTTTCGGTAAGTTATATCCTTCAGCATTTCTCGTGAAATAGATTCATTTTCTCAAGTACCAACATTAATTTTTGCCTAGAAATTTCTCTCTAACTTCTCCACTTGATGAGTCATCCTGCCGACATCGGATGTTAGAATATTTACTCGTGCAATATGGATTTATTAACTAGTTGAAAAATCCGAGGTTCACGATACATTAAAAAAATTTGGTGCCTAATTTAATTCTCATTTTTTTTCTAGATTATTTTTAATATCAATATTAATTAAAAAATTATATTTTATATCAATAAGAATTTGGTTTGTTGGGTATGCACGTTCTGAAATTATAACGATCGTAAACAATCACAATTTTGCATTAATAGTCAGCTTTTTTTACGCCCAAACATGAAATAATTTCAAAAGTTTGCAATTTGGTTGACCAACAATTAAGCAAAATATTAAACTATCAAAAATAATTATATTAAATAATTTAAAAATATTAAAAATATGCGAAATAAATATGCAAATAAAGGTCTATTAGAATTGATCAAATTCAATCAATGATCTATTGTATAGTGGTTAGTACTATGGAATTTTATACCATCAACCAATTTTCAAATCCCATCAAAAAAAATTGCTTTTGCTTTGTAAAAAAAAAAAAAAAATTAAAAGTGCATCAACGAGATTCAAACCTTTACCAAAGGTTAAAGTAAATCTCATATACCAACTCATCTAAACAAAGTCTGAAAAAAATAAATTGTCACATATATAATAATTTTTTTAAAAAAATTTGGGGGACTATGCCTCCTAATCCCCTAGCTTGGGGGCACATCCCGTAGACACTTGTGTGCTTTGTTCGTGTTCTTGAGGGAAACTTCTCGGTCTTGGGGCAGGGTTATGTAGAGATGGAATAAAAATCGCAGAACATACTTGATGGGGTCACGACACACTAGTTTGAACTTATTTGTGATGTTAATTAATTCTTGATGTTGATTGTTGACTGTATGAAAATTCCAATTATGTTTTATCATATTTGTACAAGATTGTAGCTTTTTTTGATTAATTATAACTAAAATAAAAAAAGTTATTTTGCCATTTTTTTAAACAAAATAATAAAATTTTTAATGATACTTAATGATCATTCATTGAGCTGATAAGAAAAACTGTATATAGATGTTTACCATACCGAAAATTAAATAATACTAAAATAAATTACAAAAGAAAGCGGTAAACCATAAAATACTATTTTTTGGATACGCCAAAATCATAAAATATTGTTATCGTACCATTATCAAAAAAATTGAAGTAGTATGATTATTTAATATATGGTACGGTAATGATAACGATTTTATGGTATCGCTAATTTATGGATGGAAGTGGGGGTGAGGGCACTGGCGGAGGGAAGGGGACCAGAGGGCCTTGGTCTCCCCAACATTTAAAAATAAATTAATATGCATATACAAATTTTGTTTGGTCCCCCCTCAGATGATATAACTTTACATTTTTTAAATAATACATAAAGACTAATTGGTAGAATTGTTGATGTTAAAATGGATTGGTGAGGGTTCGAATCTGCTCTGCCTTTGTACAACTATTTTTCGGAAAAATCAAAACAATCTGGTTGAGCAGAAATTGAATCTTAGACATGCCAATCAATATCTATAGTAATAACCAGTAGGCCACATTGTCATTTCATATGATTTGGATATTTTCAATATATAATTTTTTTTATAATTCTTTAATATAATTATTTTTAATAATATAATACTTTATTAGATTGTTGGTTAATCAATATAATTGTTTTTTAAAATAATATTCTAATAAAGATATTTTTAAAATTATATTTTTTTATCGATAGTATTGTCTAAAACAATAATAATATTAATCATGTATTTTTTACAGGTTAATTTAATTTATTTTGATTTTTACTGTTTACTGCACATCTGAATGTACATACCAATCAAACCCAATTTAACCAAACCCGACCTACTCTACTAACAAAAAATGGCCCATCTCTCTTAAATTTCTGACTCCGCCACTGGGTCAGACATGGGGCCCACATATTATAATACGAAAAATATAGTTTGTAGGTTTTGCTTCTTTTTCTTCTTCTTCTAGATAGGTCAAACACACGCAATCACTCTCTTTTTAGAAGAATTTTTCGCTACCAGAATTTTGAATCCATGATCCCTTAATTTTATCAAGGGTGACGTAGCACTTGAACTAGGGGTGGCCAAACGGGACGGGACGGGATGTGGAAATCGGGATTCCCAATTCCCGAATTTCGATAAGCTTTTTTTTTTTATAAAAAATAGTTATAATTTTGCGAATTTTCGGGAATTTCCGATACCCGTTCCCATCCCGATACACGAATTCCCGATAAGTTTTTTTTTAAAAAATAGTTATAATTTTACGGATTTTCGAGAATTCCCGATACCCGAATTTTTTGGGAAAACGGGTATCGGGAATACCCGTCCCGATATCCCGTTTAGCCCGCCCTAACTTGAACTATCAAGATAAGCCTACGACTCCAACTAATTCAAATTCAAAATAAAGTTGTAGACACTCCTTCAATATTTTTTTTCCATAAATATACACACGCACATTAGGGGATTTTGAGAATGAAAAAAAAATTAGTACCATTTTAGTTGTTATATTAGTTGAAAAAATGAATCCCCCAATTAAATTCAATTATCATTTTTTACTTGTTTTACCATAGTTGGTGTTTGCAAGAGATTTTTACGAAACTGACTAATTGCCTTTAATATTGATTAACGTATGCTTATGTATAGTTTAATGTGTAACAGGGAACAACTTCCAACTTCTATATTTTCAGGTGTTGACTTTATTCTTCCATGGAAATTGTGCATGCACGTGTCATGCTTAATTAACCTAATTTGGCGTTCTTTGACTAGAGCTGATGCAGCATCCAATATTTGGGAAAAAAATACTGAACAATTAATGAAAAAGATATTATAATTAATAAGTCAAGACATCACCGATTTCAATGTAAACCTCATTATCGAAGTATGTTTCCAATAATAGAGACACATAATATATATATATGATTATACATATAACCTCATGAAAGACTTTTTTTAGGAAAGTCATCCTGAATCTTATGGTTAATTATATTGTCAACAGTAAGTTCTGATAGGGTTAGGTTTTGGAAAAAAATTGGGAGAGGGGATATTGATCCTTACTATTTTATTAGATGATCAAGTGAAGAATAGTATGCTGTATAGAATTTGAATTACAATTTTATATTTAAATAATAGAAAGTCTCTGTAGTGGTTTAGACTTTGTTTGGTAAACGGGTTTAATTTTGAAAAAGTGGTTAAGAAGAAAAAGAAAAGGTCTAATACTTATTTGAGAAAAGGACTTTTTTTTTTTTTTAAATTTAATTCAATTTTAAACCCCAAACCTAGCATAACCCTTTTTTTTAAAAAAAACTTAACAAATATTGGCAAAAAAAAATTGAGACGGCCGTGACTGGCTGGCAATTTTGAACTTTCCCAGTACGTTAAAGAAAATGGGTCAACTCGACCTGATATGATATACAAACTGGGCTAACCCGGGCGTACCTTAATGGGTTGGGTTGGCCCATTTTTTTATATTTTGGCGAGTGGCTCAGGTCTGTTTAGTCTGACTCAGATACCTATCTCTAGCGTCATGTTAAATATAGTTCTTGGGCAAGTTATTTTTTTTTTATGATAGTGGATGATTTTACTCATGCAGTATGATTTATTATATGGCTGAAATATTTCTTTGGAATAGAGATCGCCTAGAGTCGTCAAGGGATTTTTTTGAGTCGACAAAAATATGCTCTTTATATTATTAGTAATTGCGAATTTCTTGGTTCTAAATCCGTTGATTTCCCACTTGAGCATAACATCAGCTCGCATGAGACATCCGTCCCCTCCTTGCTCATCCGGACAAGTATTGTCTCTTGGTGGGACAGTTGATCTATTTGACTATTACTCAACAAAAACTCGGTTCTTCAGTGCACACGTTTGCGTTGTTTATGCAACAACCTATTATTTATCAATGGGAATTAGCTTTGCATGTTGCTCGGTATCTGAAGGGTCATCCTGGATAGGGTTATCCTTCTAACTGCTAATGGTTCTCTAACTCAGTCTACCTACTGTGACTCTGACTAGGCAAATTGTCATCTCACTCATCACTTCCTCGTTGGGTATATCGTTCAACCATTGCTTGGAAGATCAAGAAACAAGGTACCATATCACATTCATCTACAGAGGCAAAGTATCGTTCTTTTGCGGCAACCATGTGTGAGTTGAAGTGGGTGCATGGATTGCTTGAATCGAATGGTGTATACTAGTCCACTAGGGTGCAGGTTTTCTATGATAGTAAAGCAACTATGATAGTTGCTGCAAATCATGTGTTTTATGAATAAACAAAATACATTGAGGTCGACTGTCACTTTGTTCGTGATGAATTTAAAAGTGGAGTAATTATTACAAATTATGTGCCCACTTCGCAGCAACGGGCATATATTTTCACAAAGGCTCTTGGAAGGGATAAAATTCAGTTCATGCAGGGTCCGAGGACCAATACTTGAGGACCTTTTGGAATGGACCAATTGCATCCCCCGCCAAAAGCATGCTCCTGCCCCTCGACAAGCCTTATTCACCTCGAACCCCCAACCGAGGAAATAAGGAATAAAGTCTGCTGCCTAATAAAGAGATACACGCAACGACCACCGCCGACAAATGTGTTATACGAATACCTATCATATTCTTAGTAAAATACAATTGTACCCCGATAAATACTATAAATAGGTCTGTACAACCAATGTAAAAATGGTGATTCTCGAGAGACTAAAATTGAGGTATAATAATTGCTTGTATTCCTTTGGCCACAACACCTGCACACACCTATCGCAATCTAGCTACTATATTCTACCCCATTCCGGGAGTTGCATGGTGCAAATCGGAAAAAGGCGAGGAGCGAGTTCTTAGCCCCCGAATTTCACCCAATAATATATAAGGGGCGCAAAGCAATACAAAATCTTTGAAACACATTCATTTTCTCAGGCTCCGATTGGAGATCTAATACGTGGTCGATGAAAAAAATGTTGGAATTTGTAACTCGATTGACTAGCACACTCAATAGATGATTAGTAAATTTCTTTAATAGTGAATTAACAAAAATTGAATAAAGCACTAAATAGAGAAATCAGACTAAAGCCCGTGGTTCATCGAAAATGTCTTTCCAACTACCTCTACGTTGCGCTCCAAATGGATGCTCATGTTATTTATATTAATCTTCCAAAGAATATCGACAAAGTTTTCCACAATACACCAAACTCGAACCAAATAAACCTCAAAACATATCTAAATCACTGGCAAACACTCTTTCCGTATAACAATGACGAAATGCCACTAGATCTAACGATTCCACCGAACAAACTCGCTGGAATACAATAGAAGGAGTTCGAAAACGAGAAATTTCACGATGGAAGACATCGGGATGCAGAGAGAATTGAGAGAGTTTCTTGAGGAGTGAAAAAGTCAAAGACAGGTTATGTCACCTTTTCTGCCAATTTTTTTTATATTTATATTTCTTTGATACTGCATCTCGCCCATTCTTTTGATTGGATGATCTTGAATAATTCTCAATGAGTATCAATTTTTTACCGCACGATCAGTTTGCACTTTGATAGTCTAGATTAATCCTCAGCACCACTTAATTCCAATCGTTGGATGATGATAGTAAAGTAGTAGTCCAGATTGTAAGTGCTCTGATCGAGTAACTGACAGTTTTAAGGCCGTTGGATCAGCCCTCATGTGTACGGTTCAGATAAGATCCTCCAATATCGAGGTGGTAACACATGAGCCAATGGATCAAATATAACAAACGACGGTCCAAATTAATTATTGCATAAAAATGTGGATAATGAATTACAACGGTCAGATCAGTACTAATAACAAATACACAGAATTGCACCACGTGTTATAACCAGATGCATTTGATTCGATTAAATAACATTAAATGGTCGATATCAATTCATTAATGGCATAATAATAACTTTACGTTCACCAAAGGATAATAAACTAACGAAGCATTCCTAAATGTACTTATAATTATGTTATCTTCTGGAGCATCTTTTTTTTTGTCGGACGGCATCAACACTTTATTTGTTAATCATAGGTTCCCTGTTGTTAGCATGTTATAACTTTAGTAATGTTAGCATTATTGAGGCGGCGCTTACCATTAATAAAATGAGTCACGAATCTCTAGTTGATAACATTGTAATAATTAACCCTAACTAAAAAATTAGTTGCTTACCATTAATAAAATTAGTCACATTAACATAGATTCTCAACTATAATAATTTATCATTATTGAGTTTCCTCGAAGAAGTATTTTTCATTTTAAAATAAATAAATGAACTAGTATAAATTAGCAGGAAGTTGATTTTTTTTTTATAGAGATAATTAGCACAAAGTAAAAAACTTTAGAGGAATGTTGGGAAAATGGGTATTATTGATCAGAACCATTTTCTCTGAAGAAATTACTTATATGTATTACGATGACCTTATTTGAAGGTGGGGCAAACCAGTGTACAACACTAAGCCCCTGTTTTACGCAGACTTCTTAAAATTATAATTGGATGATAAGCATATTTTTTAAAAAATTACTTATCATTTTTTGAAAAAAGATTCTTATAAGCCAATTATAAGCATAAGAAGGCTCCACAAAACAAGCCATAAGGATCCGTAGGTAGCGGGATAAAAGCAATCCCGCATTTTTTTATAACTCTACATTATCCTCTTCCTGTGTCTGCTTGCGTCCCAATCGTCACACAGAAGATGAAGAAAACTCCTTCTTTCTGTGTCTGCTCGCATCCCAATCGCCATTATCCTCTTACGACGAGGTTCAACAGCAGCATAATGAGCAATCACCATAACAACACAATCCATGGATAAACGCATGAATTAAAAACCCTAAAAACAATACCTAAAACATAGTGATGTGTAATATCCCTGTTAATAATTTTTGTAAATTCAACATTTTCTTTTAGTTGAAAAAGGAAACATTAATGATATAATTTATATTCTGTTTTGGATAGTTTTATCTAGCCATGGGCAGCGGTTGCGGTAAATTTTGCTCCGCCCGCGCCCGCCCGTACCCGCTCCCGTCAGACCCGCGCCCGCGCGGGTAGCGAGCAGGCGCGAGCACTATTTTTGTATCGCATTTGTTAGCCAGGACACGGGTAACACTTTTTTATTATGCGGGTAACACTCGCACCGCACCGCACTGCACCGCCAATGTTTCGCGGTGCGGTGCGATGCAGTAACAGCTCTTCGCGGGCGGTTTGCGGTATAAATTTTTGGAACCGCAACTTTCATGGGCGGGACGCGGTACGGGCTATTTCGGCACCGCCCGCACCGCTGCCCAGGGCTAATTCAAAGTTCAAACCATGTCTGGAGAAATATATTTGTTTCAAAAGGGTTTATTTTCATTTCCTACCTGCAAACTATATGAAATTTGCTTTTTTACCCCTGAAGTTGTGCCCATGTAAATTTAACCCATTTGCATATCATACAATATAAATAGTTAACCCATAGGGGTGGATAACGAAAATAGTGGTAGCGAAATGGTTCGTATTCGCTACAGTTAACGCTAAGGTAACAGATCGAGATGGCGGATCCGTTATCTTCATCCGCTATTCCGCTACATTAGCAGTAACGGCAACGGAATAACGATAACGAAAATTTATTACTTCATCTTCGTACAATATATTAGCGATAGTGATAGCAAAAATCCGCTATTTAAAAACAACCTTAACTGTTATCGTTATTTTAGCAAATTCTAAAATCATAATCGTTACCGTTACCGTTTCTGCCTTTAGTGATAACGGTAACGAATTTTCGTCATTTTCGCTACCCTATATCCACCCTTAAATATCTGCTCCAATCAGCTATCTATTCTTCCCTTACATTCAGTATGATCCTTACACTATAAACTGTCAGCTCTGTAATGGTGCACCTGAGACAGCAGAACATCAGTGTCCTATTGCCTATAGAATATGGATCAGATACTACTCCTGGCTTGGAGTTAGTACAACCTCTCATGTCTCCCTGGAGCAGCATACGTACTTGCTCCAGCGGCCATGGACAAAGAAACTTGGGAATGCACATCTGTAACTCACCTGATGGGACTATTTGTTATGCCAGAAATAAGCAGATCTTTCAGAACAAGCTGCAGGATGAAGAAAGAATGATAGACATGATCCAAGTAAAGTTATGGACAATCCTCAAGGCAAACAAAGTTATACATTCAGCAATGGGGATAGGAGAATGGAGTCGTGAGCCGAATCTATGGTTTACTAGCATCCGATAAGGTGATCATGATCATTAGAAGCCAAGTAGAATCTTGGTTGTATATAATGCTGTAAATGCACACTGTGCTCATTATACATCCATAATAAG
>JAOWBN010176511.1:0-30192 GCA_028565015.1 Pinguicula moranensis
GGTGATGGGTAACTTTAGCATTGCGAAAATTTGAGGGTTTTTGATTTGACATTTCCTTTGGCCAAAAATTAAAAAGGATGTAGAAAAGCTTTGTGCTGGTTATATCACTTGTAGGGAAGCAAAATCCAAGATCAAACCACATGGACAGTACACATCACTTCTCATTCCTACTGCATCGTGGGTAGGCATATCTATGAATTTTGTATTGCGAATGCCTAGATCAAAAGGGGGTCAGGACTCTATATTTGTTGTGGTAGATCATTTTTTTTTAAATTGTCTCACTTTATAGCTTGACATATAACAGGTAATGCATCTAACATCACAAATTTATTTTTTCAAGGAAATCATAAGACTATATGGGATGCCTAGAATCATTGTGTCTGATCAGGATACTAAGTTTTTAAGTTATTTTTGGAAAATTCTTTGGGGTAAATTGGGTGCGGTACTGCTTTTCTCTATTACTTGTCATCCTCAAATAGATGAACAAACCGAGGAAGTGAATAGGACCTTATCTTCTTTACTCCACGCTTTAATATACAAGAATCTAACAACTTTGGTGGATTGTTTACCCCATGTTGAGTTGGCTTATAATTGTGCCATTCATTCTACAACTCAATTTGAGTCCAATGCCTATAAGTGAAAGGACGAACCTTTATGGCAAGAAAAAGGCCGAGCTAGTGAGGAGCATACATGAGAAGGCTCAAGACAACATTGAGCGATGGACCGCATAGTATGTCCAACAAGCCAATAATGCCCAAAAGAAGGTCGTGTTTAAGCCAAGAGATTGGGCGTGGATACACCTAAGAAAGTACAGGTTCCTAGAGGAACAAGAATCCAATGTTCTACCAAGAAGGAACAGACCATTTCAAGTGATCGTGTGCCTTAACGATAATGCTTATTAGTTCAACTTAACTGGTGAGACACTGTTTGTTCTTCATTCAATATATCTGACTTGTCTCCGTTTGATGCAGATTAGGGACAAATCCTCTTGAAGAAGAAGGGAATGATGCAACTCAAATTGCAGCTCAACACAAGACGAAGTCCCAGAACAATCAAGATCCATTGGAGCTTCCCTAGTGGCCCAATCTAACGTGCAAGGTTGAGAAAATTCAAGGAGGGACTTGCCTTGTTGTTCTACAACATAGGGGCCGAAGGGGAACCCGCAAATCCAAAACATCATCATGGTTGGGCTCTCAATAATTCATTCAATCCAAGGCCCAATGCTTCAAGATGGCCAAACTCAAGGTGGAACCACAACTCACTTGGATCAGCCCAAGCTCATATACTTGATTCAACCGTGTAGTGAAGCCCACGGTCCAAACCCAACTCAATCTCAAACATTATCCAAATATCAGTCAATGGGGCGATCCAAGAGGTGGTCAAAAAGGCACTCCAAGAGGGGGTCAAAGGGACCAAAACCGAGGGGTCCTTTTTATGCCAAGAATCCTACATTTAATTAGGTTCATGCTTCATTTGGAACATATGGGTCTCAAGTATTTTACTGTAAATAGGGACCAAGTTTTTGAGTTTAAAGTATCTTGATTTGATTTGTAAGACTTTTACTTTGAGAGACAAGTTCTCCTTAACCTTTTACAGATTTCTCTTTCAACTTATCTATTACTTTGTTTCAGGTTTTAGTGACGTCGAGCAAGACTTATCCCTTGATCTAGGTTGAGACAAGTTCTCCTTGTGAGTCATTGTGTGATGTATTTTTTATAAACATACGTAGGCTTGGTTCTCACCTCTTTATAGATGATGGGTCAAGTACTCGACAACATTTTTCAAATTCTCAATCCTTTTGAACCTGTAATTTTGTATTTGGTTTAATCACAAGTTGGCTAGGTTCATAACACAATAGGAGTTGTGATTTGTGTATGATTCTATTGTAATTAGGATTCCATCCCTTGTATCTATAAATAGGAGTACACCTAGAGGTAGTATTTATTCAACAACCACCCATCTTCGGCACTTCTATAAGTCTTGTTTCAAAGAGGGTCTCTTCTTGGTCGATCAAAATTGTATGGAATGATTATATAATATCTTATCCCCACAGGATTGAGATTGTAGGGAATATTTGTATAAGGTGAACTTATTAGTCTTCTTTCATACGGAAGGTCCAATTGATGTATTTAGAATGAAGAAATAAGATTGTAGAAAATTAAAGATGCATATAATACAAATATATTACCTAGTTCATGAAGGTACATCAATGGGGGAAAGTAAAAATATAATTTAACAAATCTTTTATTCTTAATGGGAAATAGATTTGTTAAATTACAAAATATCATGCATTGAGCCAAGGAAGAATAAATTTAGCCGGCTAGTAGGAGAGTTAGTCTAAATAGGCAATTCAGGAATGAAGGCCAAATTGTTTAGCCAACATAATCACGTAGAAGAATAATGGCTCATGGAGTTGAACCCAGCTCCGACCAATGATGGGATCTCTCCTGCACCACATAGCAGGCTCGAGTCTCGACACCATCTACCCATATGAACAAGCAACTTAGTGATCCAATTGCATTACCAAGTAAGCCATTGATGAGAGCACAATTGAAGAAATGCAAGGACAGGCTTGTGGTGTTAAGTCAACACACTTGGGTGTCTCTTGATCATGGAGAAGACAGTCCAAACGGCCAAATCAAGCAAATCTATTTAGTCCACCTTCTCGGCCCAACTAATGACGTACGTGCCGCCCATCATCTTGGGACAACTATTGAAGTTCAACCCAATCAAAAGATCTATCCCAAGCTCGTGACATGAAGGCCCAACATGCTCATGTTCAAGAATCTTCCATGCATAGTCAAAGGGGGATTAAATTTGAATGCGTCTAAGGGGGAAGAAGACATGCAACATGTGAAGGAAGGAGATGAATCTCCATGCCAAGGTCCTTGGTAAACATGTGTCTTAAATGCCATACATGAAACCTAATATAGCTTTAAGTGCTTGAACATTTCTCTATAAAAAGGCTAAAACATGTGATTGTAAAGCAGTTCATTTTGCAATGTTTTAAGCTTTATGCTATAGAGAGACAAGTTCTCCTCAATCTTTTAAAGATTTCTCTTTGACACTTATCTAAATCTTTTTTTGGTTTTAGTGGCGTCAAAATAGACTTATCTTTTGATCTAAGTTGAGACAAGTTCTCCTATTGGTTATTGGGTGGCGTCTACATCTAGAAACACGTGTAGGCTCGGTTCACCACTTAGGTAATGGGGTCAAGTGATAGACAACATTATCAAATTTTTTATCCTTTTGAACCCTGGTTCGGTATCGAGTTTAGTTACAAGTTGGCTTGGTTCATATCATTTGGTATCAGAGCGCAGATTTGAGCAACATTGTGTTACTGTACGTGTTGTTGGTTCATGGATCCTTATAGTCATAGGGTCACCTTTGTAATAGAGTTATCTTCTCTTTTGGTGCATTTCAATTGTATTCCTTGTAGGAAAAAAAGAGTCAAGTTAAAAGAAAGGGGCAAAGGCCAATTTCAAAATTTAAAATCAAAAATTAAAAGAAATTTCTGAGCCAAGAAAACAAAAGGCTCTCTTGCCACAAAAGGAAAGAATCAGTTCATCAAGAGAGCTCTTCCTAGATAAGGATTGTCTTCGTCGAATTTTCTTTCATTTTGATCTTTCAAGGGTTTACGTATGATCACTCCTAAAGGCAATCCAACTTAAACCAAGTTCCGGTTCTTGTGAGCCATTTCTAAACTTGACGTGTTTTTGATTGATTCCTAAGAGAGTTGATAAAGGACACAAGGGAACTTGAGAATGGAAAAGGCGTAAGGGAAAAAACATTAGAGTGAAAAAAGTGTGTGATACATGAGTGGAGCGACCTTGTTGAGTGTAGACCCATGAGTAAAAGGTGAGGAATTACTTTCTCTAACTTGTTTCTTTTGCAGGTACATCGTGTCTCAACAAACACAAACAGGGAAGAACGCAAATGATACCCCACCCCAAGCTGATCAGCGAGTTCTCATACAAACCCTCATGGCCCAATTGAGAAAAATGATGGATGAGGCTCTCGAACCTTTACATGCCCGCATTGATCAAATGGAGACTAGGTAAGGCCAAGAACAACCCAACCATGAGGATGATGAAGACTTGGATTCATCGTCTTTAGGTGCCCAAGAGCCATTCGTGCCCCGAGGCCGCGACGATGTTGGACTCCATGGAGGCATAAGATGAGTACCACCAAGAAGAGACAGTGATCCACCAAGGTAGGCACATGAGAATGTCCTTCGCAGTTTCAAATTAAAGATACCTTTGTTCCGAGGAAAGACGGATTTGGAGCTATACCTTGAGTGGGAGATGAAGGTGGAGATGATGTTTGGGTTTCATGCCTACACCGAGCGACAAAAGATTAAGTTGGTTGCTATTTTCTTTTCTTTTTTGTATGCAAAAATTCAATAATAGCAAATAAGAGTACAATAAAAGTACAAATAAATATGTATAGAAACTAAAAGGCTACAAAAAAAACTATGTCTAGATGACATTACATCTTCAACAATCCACAAAAAAAGTTGCTCATCATCAGGGATGTCTATCCCACTTCTTGAGCTTCCTTCACTTCCCCCTTATCTTTGTTGGATCCTTTATGTTGTTGGTTCATGACTCCCTTGGTGTAGTCATTGTCAACTGATGAGAATCCAATGTAGATTCTGGTACACAACTCGGCCATAGGCATAAAAACCATTATCTTATCAACTTTTCATGGTTAGTCTAGCAAAATATCCTAATTGTCACCTAATCAATCCCAATTTTTGTTTGCATATTGGTACACAACTCTTTTGTAACTAAACTGACCATGATGTTTAGACCATAGAGTTAAGAAGGATGTGTAGTACCTCATTTTGTAGAGTAGAGCATCTCTGTTTGTGGGATTGTACTGCAACATATGTGCATTCTGTCTTGCCAGCATCTTCTCTTCAAGTAGCCTTATGTGGTACTTTGCTGGTACATACCCCAGCTGCATAAAATTTCTACTTATAGGTGTTTTGGTTGAACTAATGTTGCACCTGTTGCTCAACAATCCTCACCAAAGATCACAATGTAAATTTTATGCAGCTTCTTGGTTTTAGTAACCAGTTGGTTGTTGAGTAGGGAAATAGTTCTTCTATTCTTTTTGCTTTGATCGAGAGCCATGTTACCCTCTAGATACATTGCACAATCTTGATTTCCAAGCATCTTCATTGACATCATGTGATTTAGCAGTCATGAAACTCCACAATGTTGGAGCCTGCATCTCATTAATTCTTCCCATCTCCTCATCAAATATCCAAGTTTGAATCATGTTCTAGATTTGCACGGTAACCGAACAATTAGTGAAAAGGTGAGTAGTGGATTCATTCATAGAATGCAGTTCAGCTCTTGTCCTTCTGGGATGATTTGCCTCTGTTGTGTGCTGACTCTACTGGAAGTGCATTTTGAATCAGCTTCCATGCACCATGCAAAGATAATTATTTTCTTTGGTGTGATCTTGTTTCAAACACAATGAAGATTTGTTGCTTCATTTGGTGTGTGGGTATTGTTTGAATTGGAAAGAATCTGGTTATATGCATATTTGACTGTATATCTCCCATCCATATTTTCTTCGAAAACATATCTATGCTTGCTTAGTTTGTCTGGAGCTATGCCCTGCAAAAAAAACATAATAAGTCAGTTAAATCATTAAGTTTAAAATCCCTTAATTGCCTTCTCCAGCTCCAAGTCCAGATCTAGGTATTGTGAACCTATTGTCCCATTCCTGCTACGTAGATGTTTTTTATTGGAAATGATTCTGAATAGTCTTTGATATCTCTCAGCGAGATATATATTTTGATGCCATTTATCAATCCAACACCTGATGCCTTCAACACAACCTAAGTTGATTTTGATGCTTTGAACCAGTTTGAGGTCATGATCTCTTAGATATTTTTTCAACAGTGAGATACATATGCCCGACCTCTTCTTCTACTTTTCACACCCCTAGAATTAGGTTTTCTCAGCACACTGAATCCACAACCTTCCAGTATACCATTAATACCATATTTGGATCTGATTATCTCCATGGCTAAGCTTTTTTTCCTTTCAAAGAATTATAGCACCCCATTTATCTAACATGGCCTTATTAAAGATATTTAGGGTTCATATTCCCAGGCCTCCACAGGCAACATGAGTGGTTACCTTATCCCATGATACCCGGCATACTTTCTTTGCTACTTCCCCAAAAGAAAGCTCTTTAAATGGAGATCAACTACTTGATGAATTTCACTGGAGATTTGAAGTATCCAAAATTGTGGGATGGTAGAGCAGCCAGAACAAAGTTTAATAAGATCATTTTCCCACCGGTGGATATTTACTTTTGATCCCCAAAGGTTTAGAACTCTGCTTAATTTATCTACAGCAGGTTTCTAGGTGGCTTGTTTGCTAGGGTTAGTACCTAATGGTAGTCCCAAATATTTGAATGGGAAAGAGTTTGCTTTACATACTAGGTATGAGGCCATGTCTTGGACTAGTGACTGATGCATATTAAGTCCCAACAGACTGGCACCCCATTCAAATATGAGTAGGAGATATGATGTGACCCATAACAAAATTGAGTCTATTTTCTAGGACTTTTGCAATGATTTTGGGCATAGAACCTATGAGTGTAATAGGTCTATAATCTTGTACTCGCAAGGGAGAATCAGTTTTGGCCAATAGAGTAATATGAGCTGCATTACTTCTTCTTACCATCTTGCAATTTCTATAAAATTCTCTGAATAATTGGCATATGTTTGCTTTCATCAGGTGAGTGAAGTGTTTATTGAACTTAAAATTGAGCCATCTGGTCCCAAACTTTTGTTACTGCCACAGTCTTTGATGGCATTCAATATCTCAGCTTCTGAAAAGGGTGTCACCAGGATTCTTTGTGACATTGGACGGATCATTTAGAATATCATATTATTGATTTTAGGCCTCTATCATAATGGTTTAGTATATCGTTCCTCAATGTGTTGCTTGAAATAGTTTTTACTAGCTCGGGATTCTCTATCCAAGAGTTGTCATCCCATACTCCATTAATAGTAATCTTCCTCATGGTTTTGTTTATGCACCTGTAAAAGTATGCACTATTAGAGTCTGCTTGTTGTGGCCAATTGATCCTTAATTTTTGGAATATAACACTATCCAAGTGCCTGGTGGTTATGCGCAGTTCTTCTCTGAGAAGATAGATAATGTTAGAAGTTGTTTCACTGCTAGGATGAATAAGTTCTTGTTCAGCCTCAATTTCCTATACTGCAGGCTTGTGAGAATGTCCTTTTGTTTAGCCATTGGATTCCTTTCCTTGGTGCACAACGGCTTCCTCCATCAGCTCAACCGAGAAATTATGGACGTGATCAAACTCCAGCACTATGTGGAGATCACGGACATGCTCTACCAAGCCATAAAGTATAGAAGCAACTGAAAAAGGAAGGCATCTCAGAGAAGCACCCCCACACCTCCACAACTGAAAAAGGAAGTGGAAACCAAGCACATCCAAGGTAGAGAAGAGAAAACCTGAGGCCCCAAGATATTAAATGTTTTAGGTATCAAGGACTTGGCCACATTGCGAGCCAATGCCCCAACAAGCATGCCATGGTTCTTAACATCCATAGGGAGTACCAATGCGGAGCAGGATGAACCAACCGAGGAGACTAATGGCATGGATGAGGTCGAGGAGGACACAGAGGTAGGCGAGATACTAGTGTACGACGAGTGCTCAATGCACAAGTCAAGGATGAGGAGCTGAACCAAAGAGAGAACCTCTTCCAAACACGATGCCTCGTTCACGATAAGGTGTGTAGACTAATCATTGATGGTGGAAGTTGCACCAACATTGCAAGCACGTATATGGTTGAAAAGTTCTCCCTTATGACCACCAAGCATCCACGACCCTACAAGCTACAATGGCTTAGTGATTGTGGAGAAGTGAAGGTCAACCGACAAGTTTGAGTACCCTTATCCATCGTCCGCTATGTGAATGAGATCGTGTGTGACGTTGTGCCGATCTATTGCTCAAACATCCGTGGCAATATGACAAGAGGCAATGCACAACGGCTTTACCAACAAGTATTCATTATCCTTAATAAGTCTTTCGGGACCAAATCAAATTGAAAAAGGCAAAAGAAAAAGAGACCGAAGAATGAAAAAATTTGAGAGAAAAGATAGGAAAAGAAGTGCGGAAAAAGTTTTGTGGGCCAAAAGAGTAAAATAAAGAGGCCCTTTGCGCTCACCAATAGCTCATTGTACTTTGCTTCAAACAAGTATTTCCTTCTACTTGTGAATTGGTCGGATCCATTCCGAGCAAGATTGAACTTGCATTGTGGTGATTTCAAGATTTGTGAGGACCAAATTGACTTCATCACGGGGGCGTCCATTCTAAATAAGCCAACATACAGAAGCAACCCGGAGGAAATGAAGGAGATGTAGAATAAAGGACTTGATGAACAAGGGGCATGTTCAATAAAGCCTTATCCCGTGCACCATTCCTATCCTTCTGGTTCCAAAGAGGGATGGATCATGGAGGAAGTGCATGGACTGCCGAGCCATAAACAACATTACGGTCAAAGTATTGCCACCTATTCCCCACTTAGATGACATGTTAGATGAACTTCATGGTGCATGCTTGTTTTCTATAATTGATTTGAAAAGCGGATACCCAAATCCGAATGAAGGAAGGGGATGAGTTGAAGGTTGCATTCAAGACCAAGTACAATCTTTATGAATGGCTTGTCATGCCGTTTGGCCTAACCAATGCATCTAGCACCTTAATGCATTTAATGAATCTTGTTCTACGTGCATACCTTGGCAAATTTGTTGTAGTATACTTCGATGATCTTCTTATTTATAGAAAAGAGTTGAATGATCATATAAAACATCTTAGATTGGTGCTTGAAGTACTTATAAAGGAAACATTGTGAGCTAATTTCAAGAAGTGCACATTTGGCATGGACAAATTTGTTTTCCTTGGTTTTATTGTAAGAAAATATGGGATTGAGGTCAATCAAGAGAAGATGAAAGCCATCCAAGAATGGCCAAAACCATTCACGGTGAGCCAACTCCATAGCTTTCACGGGTTGGCCAGCTTTTATAGGCAGTTCGTAAAGGACTTAAACACCATAATCGCATTGGCCCTCAAGAAGAACACGCAATTCCGTTGGGGAACCGAACAAGACAAGGCGTTCGAGGCCTTGAAAGGGAAATTGTCAAATGTACCTTGACCTAACTTAGACAAAGCATTTGAAATAGAATGTGATGTTTACTTCTATTACCTAACTCTGTGGCCTACTTCAATGAGAAACTCAATTAGGATAGCTTGATCTATCCAACTTACAACAATGAGTTGTACGTTTGGTAAGGTCGTTAGGTATATGGCAACATTACCTTTTGTCGAATGAATTCGTGATCAACACAGATCACGAGTCACTAAAATGCCTGTGAGGGCAACACAAACTCAATAAGAGACACTCTAAGTGGATGGAATTCATCGATACTTTCCCATACATCATCAAGTACAAGAAGAGTAAGGAAAACATGGTAGCTGATGCGCTAACAAGAAGGTATACTTTACTTTCCATGCTTGATTCCAAATTACTTGGGTTTGAGTATATCAATGAGTTGTACGCAAGTGACCTCGACTTTGAAAATGTATTTCGTACATGTGAGAAAGTGGCTATCGATAAATTCTATAGGCATGAAGGATATTTATATAGAGAGAACAAGTTTTGTATTCCAAGTGTTCACTTCGTGACTTACTTGTTAGGGAAGCTCATGGTGGAGGGTTGATGGGTCACTTTGATATTGCTAAAACGTTGGGGTCTTAAAAGAACATTTCTTTTGGCCCAGCGTTTTAAAAGATGTAGAAGCTATGGGCTATTTGTATCATTTGTAGGAAAGCAAAATCAAAACTTGAACTACATGATTTATACACACCACTTTCCATCCCTAATGAACCGTGGGTAGACATATCTATGCATTTTGTATTGGGATTCCCAAGATCAGAGGACGGTTAAGATTCTATATTTGTTGTGGTAGATCGATTTTCAAAAATGACTGACTTTATAGCTTGCCATAAAATGGATGATGCATCTAACATTGCCAATTAATTTTTTGAGGAAGTCGTAAGACTACATCGGATGCCTAGAACAATTGTGTTGGATAGGGATGCCAAAATTTTAGTTATTTTTGGAAGACGCTTTGGGGTGAATTGGGTACAAAACTACTTTTCTCTACTACTTTCAATCCTCAAATAGATGGACAAACAAAAGCAGTGAATAGGATATTATCCTCATTGCTACTTGCTTGAATTTTTGGAAGACGCTTTGAGAGGATTATTTGCCTCATGTTGAGTTTGCTTATGATCGTGTTATTCATTATGCGACTCAATAATCACCTTTTGAAATTGTTTATGGTTTTAATCCTCTCTCACCCTTTGATTTGAGTCCATTGCCTATAAGTGAAAGAGCTAATCTAAACGGCAAAAGAAAGATTGAGTTGGTAAGAGGCATACATGAGAAGGCTCGAGCCAACATTGAGCGATGGACCGCTCAATTTGTATAACAAGCAAACAAGGGATGCAAGAATGTCGTATTTGAACCAGGCGATTGGGTGTGGCTACACCTAAGAAAGGAAAAGTTCCAAAAAAAAATGATGTTCCAAATTTCTACCAAGAGGGGATGGACCGTTTCAAGTGATCGAGAGCCTTAATGACAATGCTTACAGGCTCAAATTAATGGCCCTACTCTTTTTCCATCCCTTCCTCTCTCAGTCATAACCCCCTTTAAGTCATCATCCAATACCAACATCTTTTGCAAGGAAACTTGATTTTTTTTCCACGGATTGCAGTATAGTGTAAGTCGAGTTCCACCTAGTACAAACATCTAGTTTCATAAAACAATTGCTATATGATCCCTCCTCATCAACATGTACTCTATAACTCACGAAATATTCTTCTTTTTTAGAGGAAGATTTCACATATTTCACCATTGTTCTCATTTTCACAACTGACTGATCCAACTCCTTTAATCCATCTTAAAAAATCAAGCCCAAGATATGTGTCAAACATCTCGTGTGCAAATTATTGTGTCCTAATAGAATACCTCCCTTTACATTCTTATACAAAACAATCTGTTTATGTCTCAACTCATCCAATAACTTCTTGTCCACTTCAACGTCTACATAATCCTCCATTGTATCAAGGCAAGCTCAAGCATGTTATTCCTCAATTCACCCAAGCATGTATCATTGGCCGATGCATTGTAAATGGTGATCGTCAAAACCTTATCAAGCCCCCATTCCTTCAATACTTGTTTCATCACCATTGACAAGGCAATACAAGTGTGAGTGACAATCTTCCTAAAACCAAAATTTTTTTATGTAAAACCCAATTTTTGTTTATCATATGTGTTGTAGCGCACATATAGGACATATTTTGTATCGATGTCCAAGTGTCATTGGTCAAACTGACTCTCGAAGACAATTCTTTTAGTTCTGACATCAACTTCGTCCTCTCAGCAACATATACACTCATGCATCCTCAAGTAACTATTCTCTTGGACATCATTTTGAACCTCGTCTCAAGATCATGGACAAACTTTATGAAATCGGGTTTTTCCAAAAGCATAAATTGTTGTTCTTCCTCAATGATATAATTGGACAACAACCTGTGAGCTCTCTTCTCATCAAACTTATCTAATGTCATATCTCCTTTAACCTTCCTCGAAGCAGTAGAAGCATCATGTGTGATCATCCTTTGCAAGTAGTCAACAATAGTTGGCATAAGTTTAATCCCACGACAAGTTTTTTTTATATGTCTCAACATACCATAAGTCCCCGCCGCTTTACTGCCATAGCAAAAAATAGCCTTGCAATGCTTGTACTTGGCCCTATTACGGCCTTCAGGTGTGTCTAATTTTATGAAATTTTTCCAAACCTTTGACCGTGACTGGATTGTCTTCCTCTTTTTAACCGTTGTTGTGTTTGTAATTGTTACTCCTTCTTTCATTTCAATATCCATATGTTGCGGCAACATTGTCTCTTCAAAATCCTCCTATTGTAACTCTTCAATATTTTTCATCTAAAAAAATAGCAAAAAATTGAAGATAATAAAAAATTCAGAACATGTTTGGATTAGAACACTAAATTCAGAATAAATGAATAGCAAAAATTCTAAATAAATGTACAAACAAAATTTTTGAAGATAAGTGAAAATAGAACAATAAATTTAGAATAAATGTAATAAACAAACACTAAATAGAACAGTATGCAGAACACTAAATTCAGAATAAATGTTCAGTAAAAATTTTGAAGATAAGCCAAAATTGAAAACTAAATTCAGAATAACCAAGAACAGTAAATAGGGTTTGAATTTATCAGTCCTAGGACCATATTGGACGGTAAACTTGGAATATACTTCAATAGTATAGCTAATATTATAAGCATTCCAACCAAGAACAAGCATGGAATACAAATAAGAGAATCAATGATATGTATAGAAGACATGTTCTTAAATGTACATTAAGCTAAGAGACAAATAATAATAGGATAAAGAACCTACGACTCATTTTCTCACAAATTACATATTTTGTATAATTTATCTGCAAAATAGTATCATCTAACAAAAAAAATCAATAAACGATGTAGTTGTATCAAGATTAAAACATATACAGTTCCAAATTTCCAATGCTACTTCCTAATTTTTATCCAGGATCGACTTGGCATATGATAATTAAGTAAAAATCCTTACATGAACTATAATGCAAAATTAGATTAGAACTAAAACGTTCGATATAGATAAAGAATCCAAAAAACATCATAACCAAGAACACTATTATACCTTCAGGGTTCAGAGGGTAATGCTTTCGTTTCTTAAAAACTTTCTTCCTTAAATGAAGAGAACCAGCCAAGTAGTGGCTTCAGATTCAAAATCTGCAAAAAAATAGGTGCGATTAGTTGGGATTTAATTTTCAAAATGAAATGCTTGAAATAAAGGAAAAGGACATCGGAGATCATGAATCAAGCAAAAGCATGGTGGAATATGATGCCCATACGGGATGAGGGTTTCAACTTTCGCAATTCTTGAAGAGAGAAGGTGAGAATTGAGATTTGAGAAGACTGACAGACGAGGTCACGGGGGTAGGGTTTCGTTCACTTCTTTTCTTTCTTTCTTAAAGAAAAAAGAATGACGGTGAGGTAAAATCGACAATCTTGATTCTTTTATCTTTCATTTTTTGTATTTTTTTAATTTTCTTAATTAAAGATCGGGACTTAGGTTGTCCCATATACTTATGGGTACAAACCCGGTCCTGACCCATTTTCAGTTTGGGATTGATGTTTTAGTCTTTAACACGGTCCAAATTATCATAGTTTTGACAGGAATCGGGACTCATGCTTCAAAGCAGTCGGGACTCAGGTTTTTCCAAGGCTTGACCGTTGTTTGCCTACCCCTATGTCCTACATGTGAATTAATATATCTAAAGAGAGCGGATTCCCATGCCGGAGGCCCTGTCCAAAAGGGAAGAATCCCACAGAGGTACTATTTATTTGGATCGAGAACCATTGCTCTTTGACACATCTTAACAAAAGATTTCTGATTTCCTGATTGAAACTTTTGGCAATGAGCACATTTCCAGGAAAGACTAGTTAATTCTGTCGTATGCCTTAGTCATTTCCAACTTAATTTTGAGATTTTCCCTAGCTATTTCTTGTTTATGCTTTGTGTGAATTCCTGGGCCAGTATGATATGTTCGAATATGCTTATGTCCTAAATGAAATCCCCCTAGTATGTTCACGAGTTCCCGCTAGTATGTTCACCAGTACTTTGGAAATTATCTTATAGATTACTGAGAAGAGGTTAATTGTCCTGAATCAGTCAAAATTATTCAGGTTTTTGACTTCTGGGATTAGGACCAAAAGATTTGACTTGAATATTCTAGGGAGGTATGCCCCCACCAAAAAATTCAGGATTGCATCCGCCAAATCCATGCTTGTTATCTCTATGGTAACCTTGAAAATTTTCTGATCCAAATACATCCATTCTCGGGGCTTTATTGCTTGGAATTGACCATAGGGTTACTTTGACTTTCTTGATAGAAGGAATCATACATAATACCTCATTCTCCTACCAGTTGAGTTTTTGCTCGAATAGCTTTGATAGGTCATGCATTTACCACTCTCGCTTTTAGGATATCTTTGAAATACTTCACCATTTCTCGTGCACCTATTTAATGCCATTTAAAAATATCCCATCTTGGAGCACCATATGGTTTATAATTTCTTTGTTCCACTTTGAGTTAATGACAGCATGGACGTATTTGGAATTTCTATCCCCCCTCTCGTAACCAGTGCTTCTTTGCCATCTATTCTAATCTCGAAAATTCTCAATTCAATTAACTCCACCATAGCCTCTATTAAGTTCACATCCAGTCAATCATCAAATGCTTCATCTAATTTCATTTCCATTTGTTCTATCCTATGGTCCAACTGTTCTATCTTTACTTCCACTCTTCCCAAATGAAGATTGTTCCATTCTCATATTTTTCACCTTCATTCCCAGATTCCACATCTTATTCTCCTGTCCGACCAATCCAATGTTTCTAGACTAGAGGGAGAAACATTTCACTACTAGCCCATATATTAAGGAATCTAAAATATTTAATTCCATGTGCACCCTATTGTTCCTTAAATGAGACCACAAGCAGGTTATGGTCCGATGATTTTAGAGGCAGCAAGAGTAAGTAGCATGTCCCTTACAACCTAGGAAGAGACTATTACCAGGGTTCTATCTAATTTAGCCCATATCCTCGCATTTTATCTATATCCATTGTACCAGGAAAATTTTTGACCCTCAGAGTGTAATTCTACCAATGCACAACTATTCAAACAGTCATTGAACTCTTTCACAGGTAGAGAGGGACGAATCGTGCCCTCCGCATTGTTCTATGTTTAATTGAATTGCATTGAAATTACCAAGGATCATCCACAGAGCATTCCTGGGTTGGGTGGATATCAGGTAAGACCAAAGCTCCCTCCTGTGTCTATAATCACATTGACCATGGATGAAAGTGACTAGTAAGCATTGATCGTCCTTTTTGTACAAACCTATGGTTGCCTGTTCACATATACTTACTATGCCAAACTCCTGCTCTTCTTTCCAAAAAAGCCCAAAATTTCCCATGCATCCCCTCATTATCATTATGGAACGAGAATTTAGTGTATAAACCTATGCATCCAAACCTATTAAATCCGCAAAATGGCTCCGCAATTGAAAAAATATTCACAGAAAAATTCTTTAAAGCATTTTTCAAATCATTTTTTGAATTTTTATGCCTTTAATATTCCAAAATAAAATATTATTCCACGTGCTAAATATATTAAAAAGTAAGGGAAGAGAATTTTACTTGAGATACCAGAAGAATTTAATTATCTCCTTAGAAGTCACCTTTCTTGGGCCCTTCCGCACCCTTCACTGCACATGCAACCACAATCCAAATTGTATGCCTTGGTCGCACCCGGCAGGATAATTCTCTCCTCTTCTTTTGGATCTTATCTGACTTTCACGTCCATGCATACAGTTAGTCCATCAATGGCAATTGTCTCCGAAGATTGTTGTTCTTGGACAGAAGGCCTAATTGGCATCACATATCTCGAATTGCGTTTGGACTTCCTACTTAGTGGATAGTGATCCTTTCTCGTAGCCTTATTCAGCACTCTATATTCCATGCATATTCTCCAACCTGCGATTGTTCTTTTGGGAATCAACTCATTGTTTTCATTAGCTTCTATAGTCATACCTCCTTTCTTGGGGACACATTAGACCGGGCTTATCCAGCTACTGTCATAAATGGGGTACACAACCCCGACATCCAACCACTTCAAAATCTCTTTTCTCACTGCTTCTTTCATCACTAGGTTCATTTGGCAGTGAGAAGCTATGGAAGGTCTGCTACCTACTTCCAATAAAATCTAATGCATGCATAAAGATGGACTAGTATATTTTATATCAGCTAGAGTCCGCATTTATGCTCCCGAAGCATTCTCAATAAACAATCTTCTTCCAATCGAGACAAAGTGCTTGAAATTATGACTGGCAAAGTGTTTTCTTTGCCAAGAATGTATATTTCAAGTGTGTGGACAAGGGGCTTCAACTCTAGAGTTTGTGAAAAGTCTGTATGGATCACCTTTCCATAACCAGGAATCTGCCCCTAGTTTGACATTCATTTCTTGTTATAACAGTTGACTGAGTTCATTTAATAGTACGGCCTCTTTGTGCCTTAGAGATTGTCTGAAAGTTAGAGACCAAGATATGGTGTCGTGGATTATAGAAGACATTTCTGCCACAGTTAGGTGCTACTAAGTGTTAATTCTGTATAGGCGATCCTCCTTCTCTAGACCAGTTATAGCGCCAGAATAGAGCTTTGTCACCGGATTTCACTACTAGATTCACATGGCTAGTAGACAAACTTTCTATCGAGGATTTCCATATATCCTTCCAATAAAATAAGTTGGCACTTGGTATGGTGATCAAGGTCCAGTCACTCATATGATCTGAGTGTTTGAGAGATTCATCATGTAAGATAGAATATAAGATATTACATGTCCTTGATTGAGGTAACAGGAGTTAAAGCATGAAACCTAGAAGAATCATCATTTGTGGAAGTTGTTAACCAAATACTTGGGACCCTTGGAGAAGGTTAGGTGAGAAAAACTCAATTTGTCTCACACTACTTTCACAAAAGAAATCTCTCCACTTTATGCCTATAAATAACACATTTCACTTGCTCATTTGGCTCAAATCTCATTAACCTTATTTTCTTTGTTAAAAAAGGATTAATAAAAACTTATCGAATTTCGGTTTTTACAGAATTTGAATTGATTAAAATTGAAACTGTATGGTAGAAGAATAAGAACTATATTGCCGAATTTGAATTGATTAAAAAAAATTTGATAACGCTTTATGGTAGCCGAATAAGAACTATATTACCGAAAACCTCCTAACTATATTAACGGAAAAAAAAATCGACCAGATTTGTGATTACCCCTATTTACAGATCAAATCTCTTTATCTTGTTGTCTTTCTCCACCTAAATGCATGCGCACAGTGAAAGCCATTGTCTTTTTCATTTATTTTTTATTTTTTTGTGGGTGTTTTACAATTATTTGGCTTTGTCAAATCGTCAATTCTATGAAAATGGTAAGGTTTTAGATGTTTATTTTGGGTTTTATGAGTCTTTGAACTGGACTGCATTGTTCATCTGCATTTTCTTGCCAAAGAATAGTCGGGGTTGCTTTTAGCTTGAAGTTCTTTGACATAGCATACATGAAATTCCTCATTTGTGGTTTAGTACCACTTTCCTGGCATATGCATGGTTGCGTTTTGAAGTATAGGATGTGAAGTTTAATTTCGGTAATAAGAAATGGGTGACGTTGATGATCGATTAAGCACGAGGAACAATTATTGAATTTTTTTTATAGACCAAAGGGTATCAATCTCTGGACCTCAAGATTGTGAGGTGAGTTGCTCACCAGTTGAGCTACCAGTAATTGATAACAGCTATTGAAAGATGCAGTAGAACAATTTAGATAATTGCGTAACAGATTTTTTTCCAAATAAGTTTGAAATGAGTATTTGGTCTACAAAGATGAACTGTTTATTAATGCAAAACCAATCTAGTTGCTTTTGTTTGAGTAAATATGCCCATAGAAGATGAATTCCTTCAATGTAGTCATTATTTTTAAGCAACTAAATGTCTTAGCCCATCCTGTAAATTCAATATTGTAGATTGAAATAGAGTCATTACCTCTATTGGTACCGAAGCATGATAGAACCGTATTCTTAGGTTGAATATACTCTGAACACGAACAATAGGAGACTACCAGAGCCCCCGTATAATGCCACAACTCAAATACCTTCCTCCAAAGTGGTTAGGTAGCAATCAGAGATAATATGTATTAATGTAGTTCTCAACATATGAGAGTTACAAACTCTTGTTTATTTTTCAAGAGGGTCTTGTACCCCCTTAAATATGGGAGAGACAAGCACAATCCTCTTTTGATTAGGATTAGCCATGAATAAGGGAACAAGAAATCTTATTTCTTAATTCTCGGTTATTAGCCATTTTAATATAATTGTTAAACCTTAATTATCGATAATTAACCCATAATAATTGATATCTTCCAACAGCTCTCATTAGGTTACATAAGTCGTATTATTATAACACAATACATTCACATAGATCTTTTATACGTCATACAAGAAATGAGTCGTGCGATCAATAAGCAAACAATAGTGTCATATTAAGTCACCACTAAACTAACATGATACTTTTAAAATAACGATACCCCAAATCTTCCATACGTCATCGATAGCTCACACATCTCTTTTAAGTATAATAATATTTGATTATATACTACACATAATCACCCGGGTAAATATGGTGAAGTAAGACAGATAATTCATTAGAAACTCATGACAATCCATATTAGCTTTACTGTTTTCCTAACATACTCCGCTGGACTGTACATGGGCATAGCCCTAGGATAACATATTAAAGTAACATCATCAAGTTTCAGATTTAAGTCATAATTCTAAGTCAAAGAGTAAAGTTTAAGTGGACAATGTATGTCCAAGTGATCGCACAATGACAACAAGTGGATACTTTTTTCATTTCACATAACGGTCTGTTTATAGCGCACACGGTATGATATGTGGGTCATGGCATGACTCCCACTCACTTGGGTATGTCACTTTCTCGTGTCATGTGAATCGTAGTCCAAATAAACATATTAAGTACTTATCCTTAATCCTACATTAGGTTTTAAGGATATAATGTGAAAGACTTGATATTTCACATCCAATTAACATAAAATCTCATTTTACTAAAGCGACTATCTTGAATATTAGTCTCATTCTTCATGCTCCATAAGCATAAGAGTAACTACCTGTGTGATAGAGCCAATCGCATAGCCTCATGACATTATCTTGTGTTTAATTTGATTGTATATAAATGATCGATGAAAAAAGGAGAACCATCAACTTTATTTCATAATCATGCAATTTAAAAAAATTGTCCTTATTATAACCAGATTGATCCATGATGTCAAACCCAACGTAATCCTAGACTCATGATATGAGCTCTGAATACATCTCTGGGAATTGGTTTGGTCATCATATCATCAATAATATTATTGGTAGAAATATACTTGATAGTGATCTCCCATTTGTTAACAGTATCTCGAACGAAGTGGTAGCATTTTTGGATGTGCCTTGTCATTTTGTGGAACTTTGGATCCTTGGAAAACTAAATTGCCGCAATGTTGTCGTAGTTCATTTCTACAGGTTCATCAGGCCTTGGGGTGAGGTTGAGATACTATAGAAATATCTTTAGCCATAGTATCTCTTGCACGGTTGTGCTGCATGTGACATACTCAACTTTCATAGTTGACAAAGCAATGCAGTCTTGTATCTTGCTGCAACATGATATGGGTCCTCCACCAAAGATAAAGGCATATCCAGAGGTTGATTTGGACTCATCCAAATAACCTCCTCAATCTGCATCCGTAAACCCCTTTAATCTTAGGTCTTTGCCTTGATAACATAGGACTAGATCGCTCGTTCCACGAAGGTAACGAAAGATCTTTTCTTGATAACTTGCCAAAAGTAATGGATTTCTTCTTTTGTTTTAATGGTATAATTGCAATGGTTCTCATCTATCATAGCAAAACCAAACAAAATAATGGTCTCATAAAATATGAAATAAGGCCATTTAGAAGACTACTCAAGACCATATATAGATCTTTTAAGATGACACACTGTAGGATCACCAAGGTAGTAGAGGTTACCACGCTCATACCCCTTGCCAAAAAAATTCTTTGTATTCAGGTCATGCAAACAACAACAAGGAGGAGGAAAAATAACAGCATAATTATAATCTTTGCAAGACGATTGATAGAAAGAAGGCTAAAAGCAAAATTGGGAACATAATTAACAAATGAAATAGTGATATAAGGGACAATTGAGCAATACCCTGACTATTGATGAAAATGTAAGACCTATCAGCAATACGAATTAACTCATTTATAGGAGTAAATGAGGAAGTAAAAGAAGACAGGTCATCTTTTATGATTATTTTCCCCATAATCAAAAATCCAAATAGGATGAATTGACTTACCATGAAGAGCAATAGGAGTACCTGCAGCAACAACAACAATCTTGGTCTAAATCTTTAATCGTGGCTTTCAAATTCTGGTCCTTGCCAAACATTTTGGCACTATACCAATAGTAAGTGGCTTCGAACACGTAGAGCATGAACTTTATCTCATGCTACAACCAAAATCGATTAAACAAGATTGGTAGAAGAAGTGTCCACATGATGTCACCACGTTATCTTCCTCAACCTTGTGGCGTAACCCACGTTTTGCACCATTTCCAATATCAAGAGCTTTATCCTTTCTTTCCATTAATTGAATAGAATATTTGACAAGGTAAGGGTAGTCAATTGCTTGTCGTAATTGCATCAGAAGATCAAATATGTGTGTAGGAATTCAACAAGGTCCCTCCCTCAATATATTGATTATGCTTGACTATCATTGTGCAATGCAGTATAATAATCTTATTCAACAATGTCGTGAGAATCTCGCTTTAACTTAACTATTGGCACAAACCACACTCCGCTAGACAACATGACAAATAAGACAATGGAGACTGGAAAGGTCTTCCAAAAAATGAAGATTGGATAGGTCATCCAAACGATGGAGACCGGATAAATCTTCCAAAAACAAATAACAAATGTATGAAGGCTCTCACTTCATCACCAAAGAGCCCAAAGACTCATATTCACAATCAGACTGGCTACTTAGTCGCTTATAGAGGGTGGTGCCGATGGTTTGTAGGGAGGTGACGCCGATGGTTTTCTGGGGGTGAAGACGTACGACCATTTTTTCTAGTGTAGAGATGGGGGCAACGGTTTTCTGGAAGATGGGGGTTGGGCAGCAATTTTTTGTGAGGATTAAGGTTATGGTTTGTCTCTGATACCAAATAAAATTTATGTAAAATATATTTCATTGTTTTGATACTGTGAGAGTAAATGAATTTATATAGACTAATACAATGATAAAACTGAAAATAAATAAAAACTTAGAATAATCTAGAAGATGGGCCTAAACCCATATTCCAGCTGCTATAAAACATAGAACACAAGTACAATGGGAAACATTGTGGTTGTCCGAAAACCAGTAGACCCCTCGTTTGGTAGCAGTATAACACCCCGTTTGGTACATACCTTTTGACGATGTGTAGGATAACTTATAAAATTTGAAGTTGTTTGGTAACGCAGGATAATGTACGAATAACTCTAAACGTCATTAATTTATTAGTTAATTTACCATAATAACCCTCAAACACTATTTACACAACAAAAATCACACAAACCCTTAAAACACTATTTCCCTGGTTCATTAGCCAGAAATTCATTTATATCTGAAGGTCCATTTCCATAATCAATACATAATCACCAGCTAATTTGACAGCACATGCTTTTACTGGATCTTCTATAGATGCAAACTCAAAGTATACAATGTGCATAGTCTTTTTTTGCAGGCATAGCACGAGGAAAAAATGAAATCCTGTTCAGAGTCGGGTGCATATTGAAAAAATGTAGAACCATATTCTAGCTTTGTAAACTGTACAGGAAAAGTTTCCAGGGATCCACATGGCAGAGATCGATCATGCTCTATTTCTTTGGTTTCCCTTGGATACTTTTACTAAGCCATCTAATGCAGTGTTCAATAAACCAAAACTTTTCAAGGTTGGATCCAATCCACCATCATCCAACCACTTACTTAACAAGTTTCCTCCTATGAAGATTGTGACAATCAAATGGAATATACATCATCCTCGTTGTCTGCAGTCCAGGTTTGAGGAGTTCGTGAGAGCGTTTGGTTCAAGGTATATTTCATTATGGAGAGGATATGCAGCATGAACAAATTTTCAATTTACATTCAAAGAAACGTCTTCCACATAGGAGAGATTTCACCTCAGCAATGATTTTGTACTAAATCGGACAAACACAAGGATATATCCAAACCAGACAAATAACTTGCTTCAACACTATGACATTCAGCTGTTAGCTTTTCAGCACCATCTAGATCCATACAGACTTCAGAAGAAGAGCATTCAAATAGCTTGAAGTCATCTTCAGCATAAGGACATCATGCTTGATGTCAGCTAAAATTTGTTGAATACCTCAAGTCTTTGGTCGATATGATCATTGAGGGATGCAAATTAAGAGAAAATCGATGTCTACTTCAACTCAGAAACCAACCTGAGAGAGAATTAGCTGCTTGGACCATTCTTGCAGCACGCATCTCCATCATGAATGCAGGTATAGCCCAAATTAAACCCTTCCTATAGAATCCAATAAGAAAAGTTATGTCACTCCACCAATGCCAAAGAGACACGTGAACAAAAAAAAAAATATGTCACTCAACCAATGCCAGAGAGACACGTGGATAGAGAAAATCCATATCACTCCCCCAATACCAGAGGGGGATGTGGACGGAGAAAGTTATGGATTATTGCCTATAAATAGGGTCTCAAATCGTGAAAATGGAGGGGGAATTTGGAGGAAAAGGAGACGAGATCGTGTGAATTGAGAGAATAAAGAAAGAAGAAGAAATAAGAAAAAAGAAGAGCATTCCGTGGGGAGAAGAAAAAGGAAGAGAGAAAAGAGGAATGATAAAGGGAAAAAGAGGAAATAGAAGAGAGAAAATAAGGAGTAAATACAATAAATAAAGGGAAAAAAAGAGAAAAATACTACTAAAGCAATGTTTGTACAAAAAAAAAATGCCCATATTGAAATAAATAGTTTTTGATCCCATAGGTTGTATTATATTTTTGCCTAGTTATATTATTTTAAGATTTTAACCAAGCAAATCAAAATCTTACCAAATTGGCGCGTCTGTGGGAACCCGATAAAATCAGCCTCAATCAATGGAACAAAACAATGTTGTTAACCAAACCCCGAGCACCACCGTTCCATCACAGCTCATTCTGGGGAATCATCTGAAACAAACCCGCCACCCCTTGCGGAACCAGTATTATCTCTATAACCCATGGCAGATACGTTCTTCGAAAGAATGATGACAAAACTTAAAGGTTAAATTCTAAGTGAGAGCCAAAGGACTAAATCTCCAAGTATTTTGGTGAAATGGGCCCTCATCAGCACATCAAGTCTTTCACACTAGACTTTGATGCTATAAAATTAACAGGATGAGCTTAGTTTACTACTTCAGTAAAGTCACTTGAAGCCACCGGCTGCCTGCATAGTTGAAAGCCAACATATCAATGTTGTTCTGTCATAAATCTTTGCTTATAAGTGCGGCAACAATCTTTAGGCTGCGACACTATATAGTACACAAGCCGAGTTGGGTTTTCAACTAACTCATGGAAGATTGAGCAGCATCTACGAAAACGATATCCAGCTCGAAGAGATGGTAGGACCTGCCCAAATACTTTAGGAACGATGGCATCCGGAAGAAGGACAATAAACCAGGAAACAGAATACCGTAGAAAAGATTGAGGAAGCTCATAAATGCAGAAGGTATATAAAATATCACACATTCGGGATACCTCGCACAGAAATCCTAAGAGCTATTAAACATCTTGGACTCTTAGATACACCCCGAAAAATGAAGCAAGGTCTAAAAAGAAAGAATCTTGAATGTTATTACCAGTTTTACAAAAACTTCAGGCATTGCATGGAAGAGTGTTGGCACCTGAAAGATGAGCTGGAGCGACTGGCTCATGAAGGACACCTGGCCGAATGGGCATATTACGATCAAAACAATCCCGACACGAGGCATTTTCGTGTGTGGACTCGTGATGAGGATGAAAGGGATGAGGATCCAAAAAGGATTAAAAAAGGCTGAATTGCATGGCCAACTTGAAATTTCTCAACGAAAACAAGAAAGAGTACAGAAGGAGATGCCAAACAAAGCCAAAATTATTATAAAAAAAAGCAAACTACTTCAGCCGGAAAGAAAAGTATCAGCAGCCTATGTACGGGCAAATATGAGAACGACTCCCACATAAGGAGCGAATGCTAATGGAATAAAGAATGACAGCCCAAATCATGAAGCTAGCCACAAAGCCCACCTAGCCCGGTCTGGCCCACAACCACATTATAGCAGTTGACCAAAAGTCTATGAATCCAGACCGAATTAAACTTTCCTCCTAATCAACCAACTATCAAAATACCAATGGCGCATCAACCAAAAAGCTTGCCACTTCCGAGAATATTAGCAGACATTTGCCAAAAAATGCAACAATGTGATCTATACCACTCGGACCTGTGGTCCGAAAAATCAGAATGGATTATCCATAAAGGCACAACCAAGCAAAGTATCATCAATGAAGATCGGATAAATAAATAGAGATATAGAATAGTTCTTTTTTCTAATCAAGTCATGTACTCTTTTTTCTTCACTAGGATTTTTTTTCACAGGGTTTTTTCCTAATAAAGTTTTAATGAGGCATGACAATATGGAAATTCAAAGGGAGTGCTATGGAATAGTTCTTTTGGCAAAGATAGTTCTGAAAAATTTATGAAAACTCCAGCAAACGAAGACTCAACTAAAAGCATATATTTCGAAGAAAGTATGAAAATGCTTCACTAGAAAGATGTCAATTGGAAGATCACAAGCTGACCAAAAATGTAATAGAATTCTCTTCAAAAATCGACTAAAGGCAATGGGAGTAAGTTGTATAGCCCAAATTAAACCCTTTCTCTAAAACCCAGTAATAAAAACCATGTCACTCCACCAATGTTAGAGAGACACGTGGACAACGAAAAGCCATGTCTCTCCACCATTGCCAGACAGACACATGGACAGAGAAAAGTCATGTCACTTTACCAATACCAGTGGGACACATGGACAGAGAAAGCTATGAATTGTTGCCTATAAATAGGGTCTTAAATCGTGAAAGATGGAGGGAGAATTTGAAGGAAAAAGAGAGGAGATCGTGTGAAAGAAAAGAATAGAGAAGAAAGAAATAAGAGGAAAGAGGGGCCATCCGTGGGGAGAAGAAAAGGAAGGAGATAAAAGAGGAAAAAAGAGGAAAGAGAAAGGGAAAAAGAGGAAATAGGGGAGAGAAAATAAGGTGGAAAGAGAATAAATAAAGGAAAAAAGAGAAAAATACTACAAAACCAATGTTTGTACGGTAAAAAAAAATTTGACTATACCAAATGCCTCTAGGGAATTTAGTACTAGTGAATCGTTAACCCAAGCGACATTAACCAGGAACCTAAAATTATCCACAAGATTTTTGATATCTGTGTCCACCCTCTGCCGGAGAACTTTCTTTTTTTGAGCTGCCATAGTTGCCGCAACATCAATCGGCCCACCCTTTCCGCCATCTCTGACCAGTCTTCCTCATTCAACAAATCAAACCAAAGAAACAAAGTAAGCAACAAAAAGTGTGCCAAAATCAGAGTTTTAACGCGGTCGTCGGGGTTTCTTTGCTGGAGGTCATAGTTTCTACGACAGTCATTCCACCTTGGTGGAGAAATCCATGCTCGAATGAGTAGTGGTGAATGTGGAGGAAAAGGGAGAGTGGACCATAAATGAATTAATGTGTATATCAATGGCATAGGTGGTAAATATGACTTAAAACACGATGATAGTTGATAATTAGGACACAGACAAATGAGTGATTATGCAATTGGCCAAAATTGGGGTAATAATTTTTTTGGGAATTACGCAAATATGTGTACCAAATATATATGTGTCTAAATAATTCACAAAATTACCCAATTATCACTCATTTACATATCTACCAACCGACCACCAAAGAACCAAATTCGTGAACTATTTGTCATTTTAAAAGCCACATATAGTCTTGAAAACGATGAGCAAACAAGGAACGTTCTTTATTCTCATCTCCATCACGAGAATGGAATCTCATTCTTTTAAGATGTGTCATATGAAATGTTGAAATATGAAGAACCGACATCCTTCAGTGACAATGGACTGATTACTAAAAGCAGAATTGATGAGGTTCAAGATGAAATACAAGATGATAAGCTTATTGGAGAGCATTTAAAACCAGATCACGGAGATAATCTGAACCACATGATCTACATTAGATCATGTGGATGAGAATAGACTAGCATAGAAGTTTGTTTTACGTTTTAGTTAGTGAAGTTGTGATTTATAAAGATGTGTAAGTTAACTGCTAAACGCGATTGGGTGAAATGAAAGAGAACATTTCTCGATAACCATTTTTGTTCTTCCCTCTAAAAGTCTCTCGATTATAGATTCAATTTCAACTTATTCGCACTTGAATTAGAAAATTATACATAGTATAAGAGCAGACTTTGCTCATTTGTTGAATTCCGCACAGATGTACCGATTATTGTTATGAGTTGAGCAGAATTTGAAATCTCGATCGATGGGAGAAGTAGCAACTCCTCTGCAGGAGTTGGAGAACCAGAGGAGAAAGGAATTGAACAATCTATTGGAGGAGCAGTTGCAGGTACATGGAAAAAAGCACAAGAAACATGGAAACACCCCTTGAATACAACAATGTAGGTATGAAATGATTGGTAACATGCAGAAGGATATCCAGGGCCTATACAAAGGCAAGGCACCTGGAGGTGAGCAATCTGAAAATATGATGCTCGATATGACACATTATGAGGACTTTGCAGGTTCCGGTGTTTATTCTTCATTACACGTGCTTAAAAATACTGATATTGATCGGAATGAATGGATAATTGATGCAGGGGCAACGAACCACGTGTGTGGATCTATGATGCGTAACGTGTGTAGGTTCAATAGAATCACTCCTGTGTGGCTGCCAGAATGCAGTGGGATGTTCAGTTAGCCATAATGTGATATTGAAGTCTTGCTTACACTTATCTAGTTTCAAATACAATCTGTTATTCGTCAAAAAATTATCTAAATGCTCAGGTTTTGGATTCCAGTTTTTTCCTAATTGTTATGTGATACAGGACCTTGATGAGGGTAAGATTATTGGAGTAGGGAAGGTGACAAAAGAGTTATACATCATTAATGCCCCTTCATTTGATCTTGCAGAGATCCTGAAGGCTCGAGAAGAATACTTTAGCTGCTTGGTACCGTCTAAGTCATTAGACAATAACTATGAATAGAAATAAACACATCAGTGTGTATTCTACTATAACAATTGATGTTTTATATAAAAGGATGGTACACTCTTCTTATGATGTAATAAAACATATGAATGTTTCAAATGATGATTCAATAAAGGATTGTTTTGCTGAGTTTGGAGTCTGCCACATGTCTAATGCAGAGTTCCTTTATATACAGTGTGCATTGATCTGAAAGTTGCTTTGATCTGATTCATTTAGATGTACGGGGACCATATAAGAAGGCTTGTTTAAATGGATGTCACTATTTTTTGACAGCTGTGGATGATAGGAGTAGATGTACTTAAACTTTTTTTATTCAAACATAAGGATCAAGTGACACGGCTAGTTGAAAACTTCTTGGCTTTAGTGAATACACAATTTCATAAGACTGTGAAGATAGTAAGAACTGACAATGGAACAAAGTTCATTAACATGCAATGTGAAGACTTACTGAGTCGTTTGGGAATTGAACACCCAAGAAGTTGTGCTTACTCACCAAAACAAAATGGACTTGTGAAAGAAAACATAGAACGCTGTTACAAGTGCCTAGAGCTTTGTTGATTCAAGGAGGTTTTTCAAAAATGTTCTGGGGAGAGTCCATTCTCACAGCAACTTTCTTGATCAATAGGTGGCCAAGCAAGATCTTGGGATGGAAGTCACCTTATGATATGTTATATCAATAGAAACAAGAATTGGATAGCTTAAAAAATTTTGGTTGTTTGTGTTATGCAGTTGATAACAGCCCTGGCAGAGAAAATTTTGACCCCATATCTCAACATGGGACATTTGTAGGCTATCCTGTGGGACAGAAGGGGTATAAGGTATACATTCATGAGTCACGCAAAATTGTGGTGTCAAGAGATGTGATCTTTCATGAGGAAAGTTTCATAGCTCCAGCAGAGAGAATGGATGAGATTATGTTGCCAGGATATGTCTCAAATGACAAGGATGATTACATAAGTCCATCATTATCAAAGAAGAATTAGTAAATGAGTTCAGAAATTACAGAAGTGGAAGCATTACAAACTGATGAGATTCCAGTAGAAAAGTTAACAGAAGAAATTTCTATCCCACCATCAGTAATCTTGGATAATGAACTGGTTGCTCCAATACGAAGTCAGACTAAGCAGACTCCATCTTGGCTGCAAGATTTCCACACCTCATACACATGTAGAGATGCACCAGGATAATTTACAAATGAATACTGTGAGTTTTTGGCCAACATCTCAACAGTCACTGAGCCAAAACATTATAACAAGGCCAAGTTTGATGTGAAATGGATTGAAACAATGAGAAAGGAGTTGGCAGGCTTAGAGGAGACTGATACATGGAAGCTTACTATGCTGCCTGAGGGAAAGAAAGCAATAGGCTCTTAGTGGCTATACAATGTGAAATACAAGCCAGATGGAACCATAGAAAGATACAAGGCGAAGCTTGTTGCCAAGGGATACACTCAAGTAGAGGGAGAGGACTTTGATGAGGTTTTCAGTCCGGTTGCAAAAGTGGTCATGGTAAGTTGCATGGCAGCATCTAAGGAGTGGAGTGTCCAACATTTGGATGTGAACAACGCATTTTTACATGGGAAGTTGGAGGAGGAAGTTTACATGTATCCACCTCTCGGATATGATGCAGGAAAGAAAGGGCAAGTGTGTAAGTTGATTAAATCTTTATATGGTCTTAAGCAGGCATCAAAGCAATAGAATGTAGAGTTCATGGGAAAGCTACAAAGTCATGGTTTCAAATAGTGTGGCCATGATTCATATCTCTTTACACTGCATACAGGACATAATCAGATCTTCCTCTTGGTCTATGTAGATTATGTGCTTATAACAGGATCATCTATGGAAGAAATGTCCAAGGTAAAGACTTATTTGGATGAAGCATTGACAATAAAAGACATGGGAGAAGCAAGGTACTTTCTAGCGATGGAGATAGCAAGATCGAGAAGTGGAATATACATCAGTCAGAGGAAATACATCAGAGGCTTACTGCATGATTCTGGTTTTTTGAATTGTAATTTTGTATCAACTCCTCTGCCTCCACGTCTAAAATTTGAATCTGATGATAATGATGAAACACCTATCTATCACCTGAGAAATACCGAAGAGTATTTGGCAGATTGCTTTATTTGAATTACACTAGGCCAAACATCACCTACGCAGTTCAACAGCTAAGTTAGTTTGTACACCGCCTAAGAAACTCAGATTGGCATGTTGTGGTTCACATATTAAAGTACCTAGCAGGACATATCACCATTGGACTCTATTATTCCAATGAGAAATCACTACAACCCGTGGCTTATAGTGATGCAAATTTGGGGAGTTGCAGAACAACAAGACACTCACTAACTGGATATTGTATCTTCCTTGGTACCAGTTTGATTTCCTGAAAAACAAAGAAACAAGCAACAATAACTTGCTCATCAGTTGAAGCAGAATATAGGTTTATGGCTGCTACTGTTAGAGATCTGCAATGGATAGGATACATGCTGCAGGAATTTAGAATACACTTTTCACAACCCATATCCTTCTTCTATGACAACAAAGCAGCTTTGGAGATTACAGCCAATCATGTTTTCCATAAGAGGACTAAACATATAGAAATTGATTGTCATGTGGTACGAGATAAATACAAAGCAGGGATGATAAAGCCATGTCATATTCGGTCCTCTAAGCAGCTAGCTGATCTATTTACCAAATCATTGCCAGCAACGAACTTTTGATTGTTATTGTTCAAGATGAGCTTGTGGAATGCTCATCTTGAGAAGGAGTTGTTGAAATGTGCAGAACCAACATCATCCAGTGACAATGGCCTGATTACAAAAAGCAGAATTGATGAGGTTCAGAATGAAACACAAGATGAGAAGCTTACTGGAGAGCATTTGAAACCAGGTCATGGAGATAATCTGAAACCACATGATCCACATTCGATCATGTGGATGAGAATAGACTAGCGTAGAAGTTTGTTTTACGTTTTAGTTAGTGAAGTTGTGATTTATAAAGATGTGTAAGTTAACTGCTAAACGCGATTGG
>JAOWBN010176512.1:0-17762 GCA_028565015.1 Pinguicula moranensis
GATTGGATAAGGCATCCTCGCCTTTGTCTCAGTCGTTATTTTCCACCTTGATGTACTGTAGTTGAGTAGTTGGGATGGTTCTTGCTCTCTTATAGGGAAGAAACATTGCCATACCTTGTATGTACAGTTTTCATAATATTACCTACCTTACCAAAATGGTCTTTAAAAATCGTTCATTGTTAATGAAGACATAGCAGCATAACTTTTGTTACTCATTCACTTCCCAAGACCACTTTAAATTGCACATGGGGCTCGTAAAAAATAAGGACGTCACGACTTGTGAGGCTTGGCAAACTCTATGGTCAACTTTGGCTAATGCGAAACTGCAAAAATTTCCAAAACGAAGTGCAAGCTTGTTGATGAAAAGTTTTACGAAGTGGCCACTTATGAATTTTGATGTGGTCAGATTTTATCGTGTCTGCTTTAAATAATAAAATAATAATACAATTATATAACTTGACAAAAATATATGAAAGCAGAGGGGCTGAAAACTCCTTAGTCAATATGAATAAAAATTCCTCTTTTATACAAGTAGGTATTCTTGAAAGCTTTATCTAATATTTTCTTTCTTTTTTTTCTCCCTCCTTTCCTATTTTTCCTTCTTCCCCTACGTCACCTTTTCTCCCCCCTTCTCTATTTTCTATTTTTTCTTCCCCTCCTCCCCTTTCTTCTTGGCCGAATGCTCCTTTTATAGGCAAATAACAGTCCTGCCTGCTTCATCTTCTTGTGGGTTATTTAGAGGCCAACTCCTATTTCTAGGTGGCACTATTTTCTTCCCTGCTAAGGAATGGCGTGGCCTTATCATTTACTCCCCCCATCCAGAGTCGATTTCTTGAAAAGAATTCGACTGTATTTTTGTCGGTTTATGATCCTCCAACAGACATCTTTTCGATAGGAATTTTTGTGCTTTCCAAAGATTTGTTCCATAATGCTTCCATTTGAATATTCATCTTATCATGCTCGTTAAAACCTTACTAGAAAAAAATCTTGGGGGAAAAAATTTTAGTGAAGGAAAAAGAGTACATGATTCGATGTTGTTTAGGTAGGCACCATCTATGGTTTCATTTGTTTCTTTATCCCCGATACTTCGCTTGGTTTGGTTTTTATAGGCCACCAATTCTGACTTCTCTGGCCACATATCAGAGTGGTAGAGGTCATATCCTTCCATTTCCTGGCTAATGTCCGCTAATATTCTCGGATGTGATAAGCTTCTTGGCTGATGCATCATCGATATTTCTATCGTTGGTCGATAGGATAAAATTGTAATTGGGCCAAAACTCGTAGAGATTTTGGCCAGCTGTTACGATGTGATCATGGGCTCGACCGGACTAGGTGGTTTGTGTTTCCAGCTTTAGGACTTGGGCCGCCAATTGATTTATGGGCCTGGTTTGCATATTTGATGAACTTTTATTCTTGAGATATTGGAGTAGATAATTTCTTTACTTCAGTCTTTGACAACTCCTGCTGAGAATCAAGAAATATCATAATAGATAAGTGATTTTATATATTTCACCCTTTTTTTCTTTTTCAATGAACATCCTTTTGTGCTTAATGAGTGTCCTTGTTTGTAACATTCAATTCGGGAAAGTCGTTTTATTGCGCTCAAGTTGGGAGCATCATTATGTTGCACTCAACTTGGGAGCGTCATTTGGTTGCGCTCAACTCGGGAGCGTCATTTTAGTTGCGCTCAACTAGGGAGCGTCATTTTAGTTGCGCTCAACTCGGGAGCGTCATTTTAAATGCGTTCAACTTGGGAGCGTCATTTGGTTGCGCTCAACTTGGGAGCGTCATTTGGTGTGGCGCTCAACTTAGGAGCGTCATTGGTGTTGCGTGTGTGCGATTGCACTATTGAATAGTGTGAATTTTAGATAAATATTTTTTGAACTCACTTTACCTGGAGTACTCAAAATACGAATTCTTTATTTCATAAGTAGATGCTTCTTGTGTGAGCATTGACTTCATACTTACCTGTACATAGGATACTAATAACTTTTTTTTTGTTTTCATCAAGGAATTCCAAGTTGATTATGCAATTCAACATTTCTTTCTCTTTGTGTCATCATCCCTTCCATTTTCGTGACGATGCCTCATGTTGGGATTATTTGGTTCATGTAATATCCATTCAGTCAGATATCCTTCTCGAGCCAGTCGTTCCAGCTCGTCTTTCAAATTCCACCAATCTTCTGTGGAATGTCCATGGTCTTTGTGGAATTGACAATAGCGATCCGGGTATTGCCTGTACGAGTTGGGCCTCATCTCCCTGGGGGTGTTCAGGAGTCCAATATGTTCGATGGTTCTCAGGATGTCTGCGCGAGGTATCTCGAAGGTGTGATACTCTGGGTATTTTTGTCTATTTTGAGGTTTTCTCAATCTTTTTTACGGTGTTGAGGGGCTTGTGCTTTTGTCCCTCCTCGAATTGCCACTATTTTTGCGGAGGCCGAGTTTCTGGACGAGCTCTTTCTAGGCGTGGTGGTGCTCCCATTTCCTCATGACGAATATGTTTTCCACACATCTCACTCAGCTTACTGTGCGTGGCGGGTGGTTCATCCATCAATGATGCAGCTAGGGGATCGTGTTGAAGTCCATGGATCAAGCCGTTGATTCTTAAAGGTAGGGACAAACCTTGAGTCTCTGTGCATGGTTGGTTGAATCGATATATGTAGTCGCGTAAAGGCTCTTTAGGCTTCTTTTGGTATTCTGATTTCAGTAAATGTACTGGAGACCTTTCGACCTTTTGTTGAGTGGCGAAAGCTTGAGAAAATTGGCTTACCAATTCTCCGAAATTCCAGATAGATTCCTCAGGTAGTGAGAGAAACCAGTCTTGAGCGGCGTCAGTTAGTGTTAGGATGAAGATCCTACACGCACCGGCTTCTGTCACAGGTGTCATTTCCATGTGTAGCATAAAAGATTTTACATGTTTTCGGGGGTCTGTCTCTCCAGAGTATTTGGGTAACCTGTCGAGCGTGGCGGGTGCAAGGGTCACAACTTCTTGTTGAATTTTTTTACAAAATGTTTTACTCAGGCTGATGGACATCTGTTGAACCAAGGCTTCGTGTAATGGAGGTAGGGATCCACCCATACTGAAGCGAGAGATTGCTTCCTTTATTTGATTTTGCAATTCGCTTCTGAGACCCAATACCAAATTAGTTAGATCTGTGTTAAAAATATTTTGCTGACCTGTAAAGTCGGAGCCTGTAGCAGTTGTCGTATCTGAAATATTTTTGGATGTTGTTGCATGACGAGACGCATTGTCGTTTGCTGCTTCAATTTTTTTTAGGCTTTTTGTTACATTTTCCACCGATCGTGTCTGCTTTAAATAATAAAATAATAATATAATAATATAACTTGACGAAAATATATAAAAGTTGAGGGACTAAAAACTCCTTAGTCAATATAAATAAAAATCCCTCTTTGAGGTATTCTTAAAGAAAATAAAATTTCTAATATTTTTTTTTCTTTTCTTATGTCTCCTTTCCTATTTTTCCTTCTTCTTCTACGTCAATTTTTCTTCCCCTCCTCTCTTTCTTCTTGGCCGAATGCTCCTTTTATAGGCAAATAGCTGTCCAGCCTGCTTCATCTTCTTGTGGGTTATTTAGAGGCCAACTCCTGCTTCCAGGTGGCACTATTTTCTTCCCTGGTAAGGAATGCCGTGGCCATATCAAATCTCATGGAATGCAATGATTTCGGCTTACTTTGAAATTGGAGAGTATTTGCAAGGTGTGCTGTTTTTTTTTTTCATGAGAGAGAGTTGCTTTCACCCGGATTTGAGGACCATGACTAGTGTGATATCCGCGTGTGAGGTCTTTGGCGATAAGCGGCTGGGAATGGCAGTTCATGGGTACATAGCAAAGATGGAATATGGTGTTGAGGACTCAGTGTCCAACTCATTGATTCAGATGTATTCCAGTTTTGGCAGGTGGACTGAAGCAGAAAAGGTCTTTGCAAATATTGAGTTTAAAGATGTGGTGTCTTGGACATTAATGATTTCTGGGTACAGCAACTACGGTAAGGCCTAGAAATCTGTTGAAACTTACAAGATGATGGCGCTACAAGGTATTGAACCAGATGAGATCACCATTGCCAGCGTTTTATCGGTATTTGCTTCTCTTGGTTCTCTAGATATTGGCATAAATCTACATGAGTTGGCCAAAAGGACTGAAATTGTTGGCCATCTAATGGTGGCTAACTCCCTCATCTATTCCAAGTGTAAATGCATTGATAAAGCTTTAGAAGTCTTCCATCAGATTCATGACAAGAACTCAGTTTTTTGGACATCAATTATCCGTGGGCTCCACATTAATAACCATAGCGTTGAAGCACTGATATATTTCAGGCAAATGAAGATGAGTTTAAACCCTAATGATGTTACCTTTGTCTGTGTCTTCTCTGCCTGTGCAAGGATGGGTGCACTGATGTGTGAGAAGGAAATCCATGCCCATGTTTTGAGGAACGGATTGTCCCGCGATGGTTTCCTACCTATTGCACTCCTTGACATGTATGTGAGATGTGGAAGAATGGTGTATGCCGGGAATCAATTCAAGACACAAAAACAGGATATTGCTTCTTGGAACATTCTACTTACTAGCCCAAAGAGGCCAAGGTGAACTTGCCGTGGAGCTATTCCAGAGAATGCTAATATCTGAAGTAGAGCCAGATGAGATTACATTTATAGCTCTACTATGTTCTTGTAGCAAATCAGGGATAGTTCCAGAAGGTTTGGAGCTTTTCAACAGCAGGCTATCCAAGCATCATGTTTCTCCAAATCTGAAGCATTATGCTTGCGTTGTTGACTTGCTGAGACGCTCCGGGAAACTGGAGGAAGCCTATGACATTATAGAGAAATGCACATGAAACCAGATGTAGCACATGTGGAGCTCTGCTGAATGCATGTAGGATTCACAGACGAGTCGAACTTGGTGAGGTTGCTGCTAGGCTTATCTTCGGGATGGATAATTGAAGCGTCGGGTATTACATCCTGTTTTGCATTCTCTATTCTGATGAAGTTGCAAAGTTGAGGAAAATGATGAGGAACCTGGGGCTAACAATTGATCCCGGGTGCAGTTGGATTGAAGTTAAAGGAAAAATCTACGCATTCCTCAGTGGTGACAGTTTCCATCCACAGATGAGTGAAATAACTGTCACCTTGGACACTCTGATCCGGATAGAGGCTTTAAGGATGAAGTAGAAGCTTCAAAAACTGATGTTTTCTGTGGGCACAGTGAGAGATTGGCAGTTGCATTTGGGCTCATAAAACACTTCCCTGGTATGCCCATTTGGGTGACCAAGAATCTCTACATGTGCGAGAGCTGTCATGATACAATAAAGTTCATCTCCAAGGTTGTTAGAAGAGAAATATCAGTAAGAGATGCAGAAAGTTTCCACCATTTCAAAGAAGGGAGTTGCTCCTGTGGAAACGGAGGGATACTGGGGAGTACAAGTCTCCTTGTAAGATGATTCCAGCAACAAGAGGAAAGATGTCTCATTCTTCTACTACGTTCTCTGACTTAATCAATGCACTGCGAGAAATAAACCTCTTCATCCAGACATAAGCTAATACTCGTGCTATGTCCAGGAGCTTGAAAAGCAAGGGCCAATGTCAAAAAGGTGGTACAGTTGGTCTCAGAAGCATGAGTGTCCATCAGCTAATAGTGTCCTTGAGATGATGGAGGACGTGAAATAGTATCAAATATGAAAACTCCGAGTTCAGCTAGGGTGGTAGGCGGGACTAATTCGAATCATTCTGAATGCACTTCAACGCATGGCACACCAACGAAGAGTGTGAACAAGCCCCCAACTCCCAGATTCTGTGTAGCTAGTGGGTCTAGGACTCTGCTCAACATGGGTGCTTGGATGGCTAACCTTTGCTCCATCAGCTGAAGGAACTCCAAGTCCTTCTAACGCCATGAATAGTGCTGTAGTTCCTTATTTCAAACTCAAGGAAGATTCATCATTCTGGATGGAACACCATGTGCAAGTAAGTTACTTGTGTTTTTATTGTTCATGGACAATCTTTTTCTTATTAAACTACTTATGAAGATAGATAGTTGGAACTTTTGTTCAGGTTATTATTCTCTGAACTTATTATTGTGATATTTTAGGTACTAATTCGCTTATGGCCACTCAATAACAGGGAGAAGAACAGTTTTGGATTAAGGAGGTCTTTTAAGCAGGAGAGCTCACAAAGTGTCACCTGGATCGGGATACCTGAGACGATATTTATGTTTGATCATGTAGCTTGTGAAACTACAGATCAGGTCTGTATATGGCTTCTTTTTGTTCCTACTGGAAGCATTGTGATTGAGAAGTCGACCGATGCTTTTGCATATGCAGGAGACACTTTTTGTTCCCAGCTTCATTCATTAACGGAGGAGGCTAAGCACCAAAAAGTTGAAGCTGAACTAAAGGCAAGTTTTTTCACAAGTTGGATTTTAGAGTTTGCAGCAAGAAGCATGCTTTGGAGCTGAAGATAAGTTGGATTCTTGGCATGGGAGTCTTGCGCATCATCTTGCAAATCCCCGCGTAGATAATGCCCTTGCTAGTCCTGATAGACTCTCCGAAGACATTATAATGTATCAGTTGATTGAGCCTGTGTAGGTCCTTAGTTAAGAATCTTGAAATTGTCTACCCAAAGAAGATGAGTCGGGAGGAGAAGCTTGCATTTTGGATTAATATTCAGAATGCACTGGTGATGAATGTATGTCTTCCAAAACTTTCTATCTTCTTTGTTCTGTTGACCAAACCTATGTCCCAAAATGCATTCCTTGTCTGTGAAAGCCGTAACTTGATAGTTCCTTGATCCGGGACAAAAAATAATGATGATAATGATGATAATCGGAAGAAGGAATCAAAGAAGAACTGAAAGCATTATTTATGAACTATGATACTCAAAAGCATAATGATGACCTATACCGTGCTCTATGGATGACCTTCTATCGTTCAAACTTTATGTTGTCAGGGATATTTAGCATATGGAACTCAAACATATATGAGAAGGTCTTCAGTTATGAAGGTAAAGAGACCATACCATTATTTACTTATCTTGATTCTGTTTAAGCAAAATTTATCAACAGCTCTGATTGATCTTTCTCACAGGCTTCCTATAATGTTGGTGGAAACTGCGTAAATGCTTACGACATACAAAACTGCATATTGGGAATCAAAGATCACTCATCTGCTCCGGTATTCCTTTTCTCCACTTACATTTGTCTTCATTGAAAATTCTGAACCTCGGTAAAACTATAGGACTTGTTTTTCCAATTGTTCTTCTTAAAGCAAAGAAGAAGCTTAATATTCGTTTGAATATCAAGCTTGTGATTCTTTGACTACAGGTTCTCGAACAAGATTTGATCTTAATAAAAACATAATAATGAGTGATGTTGCTTATCCTGCATCCTCTGACACCATATTTTGGTACGAATGCAGTGGCTACCTAAACCCTAGACCCTAACACCTTTATGCTATTGAGTATCCCTAACCACTTGTTCATTTATTTCACTCTTTGCTCAGGCATGAGCACAGACCCCGCGATACGCATCATAATATGACTTCTGCTTGCTCCAACCAGCTGCAATCGAACAAATGCTTTTGCAGATTCGTATCTACTCTGCCAAGGCCATATTCGATGATCTGAAAGTTGCCAAGGAAGAGTTCATAAAATCTACTACTTATGTTCATAACCAAGCGAAGCTATACCTTCCCAAGATCCTGCGGTATTACGCCAAGGATATGACTCTCACCACTGCTGCACTTCTTGATGTGGTTAACGAATGCCTCACGCCAACTCAACAGAAAGCTATAGAAGATTTATGAAGTCTTGCCGGCCTGAAAGGTACATATATTGGATTGGCAGAGTTCATCCACAATCCATAACGTACAAAGTATATTCCCAACTAAATTGAGGTCTAAGGGTTCAGATGTAGGCGGTCTTACCCTTGTAATTATACAAAGAGGTCGTTTTCGTTGCGACCCAATATGCATTGTGTCATTTGATGTATTGAGTTCTAGCAACTTCACTAAATAGAAGTACCGGAAATTAAGAGAACTATTTTGCACTAGTCCATTATTAGCACAGAACTAAAAGAATTCTAAATGATGACTCTTCCAGTTCTATTTGCACTGGACAATGGGCAGAGTTCATTGTTCAAATATTTAATTCATCAAGCATTAACTTAAGGCAAGATGTGGAGTCTTCTTTTGTTGGTTCTTTGTTACTGTAATTATGTCTTTTTAGTTTGCAATTTTTTTCACTGTAATTATCATCTTTGTGAAGATTCAAGGGAGATGGTTATTATTCCTTGAAGACATTATTGATGAAATAATAATAAACAGCAATTTGGAAACTAAGTGAACTTTCAAGTGAAGGGAGGAGGGATTTTTAATAAGTGAAAGAGTTGTGTTAATGATAAATCTGAAGTTTAAAATATAAATAACAAGAATTTCATTTCATAAACCAAAAGTATTATTTACATAGAAACCCTTACTCCCTCAGCTACAACTAGAATATGAGATTACAACATATAGGAAGAAAAATCATTCAATGCCTCAACTCAACAAGTAACTCTGTTGTACCAAATTCCGGGCTTTCAATGTGTTCAACCGACAAATATTTATATCACATCCAAAAAAAGGGTGGAGATGTAACAGGCAACCATCCTAAAGTTGTGCCAATTCTGTCTGATTGGAAGTGGAAAGCTAAGAGTACCAAACGACAGAGAAAGGCAAGGAAGCTGTGATCTCATAGGCAAAGGCGTGCTGTGTTAGTTGAAGATGTTATTCGAAGAAGTAAGTAGTCGTGTTGGAAAATATCTACAAGTTCTTCCTCCCAAACTCCAAGAACAAACTTTTATTTTATTTCTGCTAGCTAATTGTTACACTCGCCTTTAAAGAACAATCGACCCGTGACTCTTCCTCCGCAATCAAAACCGGTGAGATCTGAGATCTGGCACTCCGGTTGAAGTTTTCCACCTGTGTCAGTATTCATAGGATTGAGATTTTGAAGGTATCAAAAGCATTCTTTGATTTAAGGTATCAAATGACCGGGCCAGGAAAAATAGAGATATTGATACGGTTAAGTATATGAAGGATGAGGATGGGAAAGTACTGTTGCTGGAGAAGGAGATTAGAGGGCAGTGGGAGAGATACTTCAGTGGGTTGTTTAACGAGACGCAGGACCGAGGTAGGGTTATCGAGGCTGGGGAGTCGACGCACATACAGGAAAACCGTTGCTTTGTGAGACGGATATCGACAGGAGAGGTGAAGTGGGCCCTTAATAAGATGAGAATGGCAAAAGCGGTGGGGAATGATCAGATACCGATCGAGGTATCAAAGTGTTTAGGAGATGTTGGGGTGCAGTGGCTTACAAATCTTTTTAACATCATCCTACGAATAGGGAAGATGCCAATGGAGTGGAGGAATAGCATAGTGGTTCCACTCTATAAGAACAAGGGGGATGTGCAATACTGTGGTAATTATCGGGGTATTAAGATACTGGGCCATACAATGAAATTGTGAGAGAGTTATTTAGCGTCAATTGCACATGGAGTTACAAGTGATGGAGAATCAATTCGGGTTTATGCTCGGGAGGTCGACGATGGAGGCAATTCATCTTTTTATACGGCTCATGGAGAAATACAGAGAGCGTAAGCGGTGTCTATATATGATCTTTATAGACTTAGAGAAGGCGTATGACACTATACCACAAGAAGTTATTTGGGAATGTTTAGAAGACAATGAGGTTCCATGGGCATATGTGAGGGCTATAAAGGATATATATGAGAGTGCGAAAACTAGTGTGCGGACACCAGTGGGTGATACAGAGTACTTCCCGATGGAAATAGGATTGCACCAAGGTTCAGCACTAAGCCCATTCCTTTTTGCAGAAATTATGGATGTACTGTCCAAGGACATACAAGATGAAGTACCTTGGTGTATGTTGTTTGCGGATGATATTTCTTTAGTGACAGAGACGAGGGAGGAACTTAACGCTAAGTTGGAATGTTGGAGAGAAACGCTAGAGGCCAAGGGTTTACGTTTAAGTCGCTCGAAGACTGAGTATATGAAGTGCAGTTTTACTGATGAGGCAGAGGAAGGTGGAACGAAGGTTATGATTGCAACCTAGTACTCCCCAAAAAGGATAGTTTCAAGTACTTAGGTTCTCTCATACAAAGGGATGGGGGTGTTGAAGGTGATGTTGTGCACCGCATTAAGGCTGGATTTGTTGAAATGGAGATCGGCTACCGGAGTGTTATGCGATAAAAAATTCCCCTTAAAGTTGAAGGGAAAATTCTACAGGACAATTATAAGACCGTCCATATTGTATGGGTCCGAGTGTTGGGCTATGAGATTGTCGTTGGTGCGGAAATTTGAAGTGGTAGAGATGAGAATGCTGAGATGGATGTGTGGTTACACGTGACTAGATAAAATCCCGAATGCAATTTTTAGGAGTAAGCTGGGGATCACATCTATCAGTGACTAATTGAGAGAGTGACGATTGATATGGTTTGGACATGTACACAGAAAACGTTTCATTTAGCCCTTAGGTGAGTTAAAGGGTTCCAAGTTGAAGGAAGGCGTGGGAGGAGCAAAATCGATTAGACTTGGCAGAATTGAACCTCTCTGAGGACATGACTTCTGATAGGACGAGTTGGAGACTACAGATTGCGATTAGAGATATATAGGTCCATACTTGATCCGTTGATCATGGGTGAGTTGTGGTAGTTAGGGTAGACTAGAGAGGCGATGCCACATTTATTGATCTATCTATGTGTCCTCTTGTGTTGTATTTATTTACTTTATAAGTACATATATTTCTTTAATGTATTTATTTTTATTTCTTATTTCTTTTTCACTCTTTTTTTTTATTTTTATCTCCTTCCTTATTTTCTTCTTCTCTTTCCTTTTGAGATTCTTCGAGCTGGGGTCTCTACGAAAACAGTCTCTTTATCTCTTTTGGGATAGGGGTATGACTGTGTACATCTTACCCTACCCAGACCCTGGCTACGGGCGAAATTTACTAGGTATGTTTGGTTTGGTTTGATTTGATTTGGTTTAAATACTCAATTATTTGCTCGCAAATCTCCCAAGCAAGAACCCAATTTTTTTTCTAAAGACTTCAATTCTGCAAAATCCGAAGTGGACCCATTTTCGGAAACTCGTGAAACGTCTTCGCTGGTCAGATTGTGCATCTGATTCATCAAGTATTGTATATAGTCCGTAATACTTTGGGGATAGCTTCATGTTGCGCCTGAACTGGAAGGAATTCTGGCTGTATGGGTGTAACTTAAGGTATGCCTTGTCGCCAACTTAAAAAATACGTTCAACTCGGTGTCTATTTGCATTAATCTCCAATCTTTCTCCTGCTCTCATTAAGTTCTGCCTTAACAAGTCTATTATTTCCTCCTTCTGGTGCAGAAACTCCTTGACTGTAACTCAAACTGCACTGGCAGAAAGTTGTAAGGGAATATGTTGTGCATCATATCTATAAAGTACTCGAAAAGGGGTCATTCCTGCACTTGAGTGGTGTGTGGTGTTATACCCATATTCTGCCAGGGGTAACCACCTGCACCATGAACTTGGTTTCTGTGAACAGATACTCCTCAAATACGTTTCTAAACATCTGTTAGCACGTTCAGTTTGGCCATCACTCTGTGGATGGTAGGCTGAACTAAGTGCCAGCTTCACTCTAGTTTGCTTCATCAGCTCCCCCCATAGCAAACTAGTGAAAACTTTATCCCTGTCAGTTACAATCTATTGTGGCAGACTGTGTTGCCTATAAACCTGATCAATAAAGACTGTGGCTACATTGTCAGCTGAATAGGGATGAGTTAAAGCCAAGAAATGACTGTATTTGCTGAACCTGCCAACTACTACCATTATGATTTGTTTACCTTCGGATCCTGGCAATCCTTCAATGAAATCCATGCTAATGCTGCTCCATGGGAATGTAGGAATCTATAGTGGCTGCAGTAGCCCTGCATGAGCTGAAGAGTTTGCCTTACTACTAGGACATACCTCACATCCTTTCACCCATTCTTCCACTTCTCTCCTCATATGGTGCCAGTAGAAATACTTTCTGATCCTGCACAAGGTGGTCTGGATCCCTGAATGTCCACCAACTGGAGAGTCATGCAAGGTAGATATAATGGTATATTTCAGTCTAGTACCCTTCCCTATACAAATCCTAGTGCCTTGCCTCAACAATCCATTTTGAAAGAGTAGTCTAGGTGGTTGTTTGCAGTCACAACTTTAGCTTGTAGGGTGTTAGAAAAGGTTGAATACCCTAAGTAACTCTCCACTACGTCTTGCATCCAATCTGCCTTAACTTCAGAGAGACTATGGCAGTTTGAACTGATCTCAGGACCGAACCTAGATAAAGCATCCGCTGCTTTATTCTCCACTCCTCTCTTATATTGTACACATAATCATATCCAAGTAATTTAGAGGTAAGCTTCTGTTGAGTCATTGTATGCAGTCTCTGCTCCAACAAATGTTCCAAGACATGTTGGTCCGTCCTTATGATGAAAGGGGAGCCTAACAGGTAACTGCTCCACTTCTTTACTGACAACACTACTGCTAATAACGTTTTCTCGTAGGTGGACAACCCAAGTTGCCTGCTGAAGTATGCAACAGGTCTTCCACATTGTGTCAACACAGCACCAACTCTTAGATCACTGGCATCAACTTCTATCACAAACTGCTGCTCAAAATTTGGTTGGCTGAGCATTGGTGCAGAACACATAGCCTGCTTCAGAATTTCCAATGCCTTATCAGCCTCTTCATCCGAGTGAAAACCATCCTTCTTTAACAGTTTAGTCAGTGACTTACTCTTAGTCCCATAGTCTTTGATAAACTTACGGTAGTACCCAGTGAGGCCTAGGAATCCCCTCAGTGATTTCAGAGAAGAAGGCCTTGGCCAGTTCAGCATAGCTTCAATTTTTGTGGGATCAGTTGCTACTCCATCTCCAGAGATAATATGCCCCAAATACTCAATGGATTTTTTTCCGAAAGAAAATTTAGTTCTTTTTGGCAAAGAATTGGTGCTTCCTCATAATTTCTAGCACTGATTTCGAGTGATTGAGGTGTTCCTCCCAGCTATGGCTATGCACAAGAATGTCATCAAAGAAAACTAGTACGAACTTGCGAGTAAAATCAGGAATACCAAATTCATCAAGCACTGGAAGGTGACTGGGGCATTACATAAACCAAAAGGCATCACCAAGAACTCAAACTGTCCATGATGTGTCACAAAGCTGTTGAGATATATATCCTCCTTCATTCGGATTTAGAAGTAGCCTACCCTCAAATCCAATTTACTAAACCAAACTGCTCCATGTAACTAATTCATCAATTAATGGTATGGGGAATCTGGTTTTAATGGTCAGACCATTCATGTATCTATAATCTGCGCATAACCTCCATCCACCATCTTTCTTTTTAACCAATGAAATAGGGGAGGCAAAAGGAGTTTGGATTCTTCTTATCACCCCTGCCTCAAGGAGTTCTCCCACTATCCGCTCAATCTCATCCTTTTGGTAGTGTGGGGATCTATAAGGAACTTGTTTCTTTGGCACATCATTTGAAATTAGGTCAATACTGTGCTCAACTTCACGCAGTGGAGGCAAGTCTTTAGGTTCTTGAAAAATATCAGAATACTTCTCCAGCAGTCTCCTCAAATCCTTAATATCAGAACGGTAATAATTTACCTTATGATCTCCACTCATTTTAATCTTCCCATCCACACCTTTTTTAAACGTTACCTGATTCCAACTATTAGTAACCATGATGTAGAACTTTGCCTTCACAACATCTCCATCCTCATCACTTCCAGCCATAAACACCTTGCCCACAGAAGTGGGAACTCCCCCTCTAATCAACTTAGTCATCTGCTTGGCTGAAATAAATTTCAATTCCTGCTGACCTAGATAATCTTGTATCTCAATAGCCTTCCTTGTTTGATGATGATGACTACCATGTTGTTATAATTATACAACACTGATCCTTGTTTCCTCAACCAATCCCCATCTAGTATTAGGTCGTAGTTGTGCAAAGGAAAGGTCCTTGGTGAACAAGTGAATTCCTCCCCCTGCATAATCCATTTAAAATCCTTGCACTTCACTTGACTCAGCCTACTCCATCTGCCATTTCAACCATCATTGGAGTGGAACACTCCATTACACAACCCATCCTCTCCACTAGCTTTTGATCTATAAAGCAGTGGGAACTCCCACTGTCAAACAATATTTGGAGTGGTTCCCCCTTGAACAACCCTTTGACTCTGTAGGTATTGGTATTACTATTGTCACAAATAGCATTTATAGACATGTTAACTTCTCCTCCATGCTCTTTTATTGGACTTTCTACAGGGTTAAACTCCTCCATCATCTTTTCAGCAAGATCCATTTCAGGATCAACTTCAGCTTGCAGAGCAAAGATCTTTGTAGCACATCTATGCCCTGGGATGAATGAAGCACCACACTTGAAACATAACTTTTTCTCAAACCTTTCTTTCATTTCTGCATCTGTTATGATCCTACTCTTCTCAGGTACCACCACTAGTTTACCTCGTTGTGGGGCATGAATTGTAGGGCGGTTAGCCTGTTTGAATCCCAATTTCTGAATAACCCCTGCCACCATCTTGTCCACCAGATACATTACTGAATGCTCTTGTCTCTTCGTTGATACAATTGCTTGGAGCAAGGTCGTAGGGTGATTAGCCCTCACAATAGACCTTAACTCAAACTGAAGACTTTCATTAAATTTTTATTTATAAAATATCTCACCAAAATCTGGATATGTTGTCATCACCGAAGTAACTATAGGATCAAAATGGCGGAGCAAGTTCTGCAATGACTCTCCACTCCCCTGCTTCATACACATAAATTCCTCTAATAATTTGCCAGGATCTTTTGTATCAAAACATACAAGGATAGCTGCAACAAATATATCCCAATCAACTGGCTTTGGGGGTCTTAAACTTCTGAACCACTCATCGGCATCACCCTCGAAGTGCATTCTTGCAAATTCCACTCGCTTGTAGTCATAGATCCCAGTATAGATGGAGAAATAGCTATTGCATCTCTCAACCCAAGAATGAGGATTCTTGCCAGTAAACCTGGAATAATCCGTGTATGACATTTTAGCTTTCCTCACACGCCCCACGTCCTCATATCCGTAATCCTCAACATCGACACCCTGGTTACCTGCATAAGCGGCTTGATAGGTAAAATGGGTATGTGGTGGCCTATTAATACTGGAGGTACCAGCATTCTTATCTGCGAAACTTGGCTGGCGAGTTGAAGGTAATGTGATTCATGGTTGTCCAAATTGCTCATAATTAGAGGTAGGAAAATGGGCGGACAACCTTTTTTTCAGTAACATTCCCACCAGATTGTTATAGGTGCACAAGATAAAGAGAATGGTGGGATCTCAGACAGGCTGGAGGAGTTGATGTCTTCCTCACCTATTTTGGCATCATTGGTTAGAACACAAATCCATTGTCTCGCAGAAATTGTTTCTTTCGATCGGGGAGTATTAGTACTCAAATTCATGACTCGGTTAACATCGGTGTTAGCCCGATCCGTTTATAAAGTGGGCTTGACCCAACTCATCACGAAAAAAAATGTTATATGCCCATTTGCCTACCTCTAATTATGAGCAATTTGGGCATTTTGTTTATGAAAGAGTTCAACCAACGAAGTAACCTATTTCTCGATTCATTGCTGAAATAACACAATTGATTGTTCAGATCTCGCCGTTTGCGACTTGAACCAGTCATTGTTCTCATGCATCTCTTCAGTAATACGATCCACTCAAATCTTCACCATTTCCACTTCCTTTTTCAGCCCCTCTACGACTTCTTCATGATTTTGGCCGGTATCCATAATAATAGGCTGTATTGACCGCACAGCCCGCTTCCCTGATGCAATCTCGTGCTTGATTCGGGTCATCTCTTCTAATGCTTCATCTTGAGCTGGTTTAGTGAGTGGATCCACCATAACTTGAGGTCTCCGGTATTTTCTTCGAGCTATTTGAATGTCAGAGTTAGGTTTGAAATAACCTCGCTCTCATGCCAGTTGTAACAAGCTGAAGGGTGTGAGTTACAATTAGCTAGCATAAATAAGATAGAAGTTCGTTCCTGGAGTTTGGGAAGAAGAACCTCTCAGGTTGGGGAAGAAGAAAGAGAAAGGAGACAATGTACGAAAATTTAGGAAATATGATATTTCATTCATACCGGCCAAATTGAACAAAGTTTGAGATATATCCTCCACATGGCATAATCATGGATATTTTCTAACACAACTACTTGCTACAATATAAACCAAAACACAACTTAATTAGTAAACAGAAATAACAATACTTCTTTGAATAACGTCTTCAACTAATACAACACACTTTTGCCTATGAGATCACAACTTCCTCGCCTTTCATTGCCTTTTGCTCCTCTTAGCTTTCAACTTCCAATTAGACAGAATTGGCCTAATTCCAGGATGGCTGCTCATTACATCGAGCAGTGTCATGGTGATGGAAGTCATTGTTTCGAAGAAGAAGTTGCAAATATACTATTCTCGGTGAGCAACAATGGCGGTGAAATCGTTTAAGAATTAACTTTCCATTGATAAAGGATCTGAAGTTGTCGATTGAGAGATTTCTCCGAAAATGGAAGAGAAAGATCAAATAAATATATTCACATTTATTATAAATTGTAAATATTATTTCTTGAGGAGAAAGTCAAGAGTAATTATGATTAATTATTCCTAATCATGAATAGACTATGGCCTCTGCATTTTGGAAAATAATCCAAACGCTAAACATGATTAGCGTCACATCAGAACAAGATTTGCCTTCTGGATTTTATTTGCGGAGGATTGTTCTGTTCACCACATCAACTGGCAATGCATAAGCTAGATCTATAGCTTTCAATCTTGGATAATCGAGAAGTGAAAGTCCTCTCAGTCTGTCACCATACAACAAGGGTATAGGATCTAAGGGCTCAATTTCGAACGTTCCGAAAACTTTCAAATTCGGACCAACTGTGAAATCGAAGCCGAAACATGCGTTATTCATGTTCTAGAGCTAAGAGATAGCCCTACGTACCTCAGTTCGCCATAATTTAGAAGAACCCGACGGGAAGTGTTCGAACCCATACGAAAATCGTAGAAAAACCGATCACGAAAGTTCCAACGGAGGAGACTCGCTACCCGGAGTACTCCCTGGCTAGTGAAGGGGCTGCTAGACCCAAGTTCCGGCGATTTCGGCGACCAGGTGGTCGGAGATGTTTTCACGAAAGTTTTGGTCGAGTTCGTCGTTTCTCGAAGATGAAGGAAGTGTAAATCTAATCTACTCGACCGACTGGAATGAGACTTATCTCATTTCATTGGGCTTTTGGGCCCATTTTCATTAAATCAGAATTATATCTCAATTGGGCTCAAAACCCAATTGATACTAAAATAGTTTGGGCTCGAATTTAATTCAAGCCAAATTGCAAAATAATTACTTGGATTTAATCTCATTAAACCCAATTAAATTGCAACCAATTCCCAATTAATTCTCATCCGTGAAATTCGCCAATTATGTCTCACATAATGAATTATTTAATGCTTCAGTTGACCAGGTAGAGCGACCTGATAGGATCTATATCTAAATCGGTACTATCATAAGCGGCATCTAGCAATGCATTATAATCCGAGATAATATAGATACATCGTGATCCTATAAATCTCATTTAGTATTAATTCTTTCGTCACTTAATATCCAATGATTAATGT
>JAOWBN010176523.1:0-17758 GCA_028565015.1 Pinguicula moranensis
GATTGTCAATCTTATGAAGAGTGAAAATCTTTGTGAGACTCAGCCTCTCAGGGATCAGGGTGGCCACAATCCGGAAGTACCGTGATTCTTACTGTGGCATGGAACATGTTTGCCACAATGCTTACACATGGCGGCCGGCTTAGACCCTTCAACCACTGGGACGATGTCGTAGTGTTCCCATACCTCAGAACGTTGTGATCCCTTTCTATTTTTAGGTTTGACATGACCACGACCACAACCAGAATCACATTCAATAAATTCTCCTTCTGTATCATCAACAGCTAAAAGCCTTTCTTCAATGTCATTCAAATCTTGGATGTTGGGCTCAGAAGAAGAATCTCTTTGTTTGCCTTTTTCCTTTTTTAGAACGATCCATGAATAAATTCTGTAACAAATACAAAAACACAACAGAAGCTGATTATTAGATAAACATCAAAACCAAACCAATTGAAAAATTCAGATACTCAATAGAAGATGTTTCAGATACATTGAAATTTGAATTGTGATATAGTGAAAACTGAAAAATTTAGAAACTCAATCAAAGAAACCCATCCTGAAGTCATCTTGGAAGTTGCTGAACACTCAACACATTGATATTTGTCTTCACTCTTCACACTAAACCAAATTAAAAATTCAGATTTTTTTCTTGTGAAAGAAGCATAGGAACCCCCCTATGCAAGACAGAGGCCAAAAATTCAGACTTCTTGAGAAAAAGAAGTTTTAAACTTTAGTTTAAAGTGATTACTGATTCTAAATTCTATACAAGATTAAACTCCCACATTGTACCTACAATAGAACAAAATGTAAGATACGATTTCAGAATTCCACAATGGAAACTATGCAGAATATTTTAGTCCTTGTAACTTAGGTCAGAATTTGCCTAACCAAACAAGGGAAATTGGTAAACTAAATGCAAAACACAAGGCAATAGGCTTTGCCTATGCGTGACAGGGGCCAAAACAGACATTAAAATGTCTCTGTATGAACTAAAAATTGGAAACAACATTTTTGTTCTGAAGTTTAGGAAGAGCTTGTAACATAACAATTAATTGAAGCTTAACTTCAGTTCTTCTGCTACTTCCATAGGTCATAAGTCTCATCTCCTTAATGAAGATGAATGAAAAATTAAAATCCAATGCTTTGTTCCCACTGTGCAAACATGAAACTCATTTCTTACATGCTCACCTTTGCTACGATTAAACTGGTATGTAACTTCAGGAACCCTACCCCATTTCACCATTTACATTAAATTTAAGCTTCCCGTTTTCATGAAAAGCATTGTATAATTTATACCCAGCCTCCAGCGCTGGAGTACAAACCCTTCGGCGCCGTGCCGTTGGTTGCAACTCTTAAGCATACAAGAGCCCCTCTTCTTGCTTGATTTTACGACTACAAGAAAGAACAACTACAAGAAAAGAACAAGAATATTACCGAAGGCAAAGGAAGGAAATGTTGTGACTTGTGAGAATGAGAGATCGATCTAGCGTCTGCGACCTGTGGTCCTGCCCTATTCCTATCCTGCTTCTCAATTCTAATTTCTAATCTAGTTGTTTGTGTTTGTTTAGGTTTGCAGTTTATTCTTATTGTGTTGTACAAGCATAAAATAAGTTGACAATAATCCATAATCAAAAGCCCAACCCATTACCCAACGCCAAAACGCTTCTTCAATATTGCAGCAGACTGCAGAATACAACAGAATCAATGCAGAGAAGCAATCATCAGAATAGAAATGAAGGTCGGAATTTCAGGAATACCGAATAATACTCAAATAAAATCAAGATCCTATTAGCGATCCCGATGCTGAACCGATACATCGAATACCCAATCTTAATCCGGTATTCAGTGTATATACTGTTCTATCAAATACAGAATGGTTTTTTGACCACCCCTAGGAAATAGAGTACTTTTCGGTGGATATAGGATGACACCAACGTTCAGCACTCAATCCATTCCTTTTTGTTGTGATTTGGGATGTACATTCTTAGTATCTACAAGATGAAGTACCATGGCGTATCTTGTTCACAGATGACATTTTTAGTGGCAGAGATGAAGGAGTAGGTTAACACAAAGTTGGAGCGCTGGAGAGTGACATTAGAGGCCAAAGAACTATGCTTGAGTCGCTCGAAGACTAAGTATATGGCGTGCAATTTTGCGAATGAAACGGAGAAAGACAGAACGAAAGTTATGATTGCAGATAAAGTACTCCTTCAAAAGGATAGTTTCAAATACCTAGGATTTGTGATACAAAATGATAGAGATGTTGAAGGCGATGTTATCCATCACATCAAGGTTGGATGAATGAAATGGAGATCGACTAATAGAGTGTTATACGATAAGAAATTCCCACTAAAGTTGAAGAAATTTTTTTATAGGACGGTTATAAGACCTGCCATGCTCTACGGGTCAGAGTATTGGGCTATGAGACTTTCACATGCGCAAAAGTTTGAAGTGGCGGAGATGAGAACGTTAAGATGGATGTGTGTTTGAACAATCTTAGATAAGATCCTGAATGGGATCTTTAGGGATACAATAGGTATCGCGTCTATCAGTGCCAAGATGAAAGAGGGGAGATTAAGATGGTTTGGATATATACACAGAAGGCGTGTCAGCAAGCCCATCAGGAGAGTTGAAAAACTCCAAGTTGAAGGTAGGCGGGGAGAGGGAGACCTAGAAGGATGTGAGAGAAGCAAATTCAATTCAACTTAGTAGGATTAGACCTCTCTGAGGACATGAGCTCTAATAGGACGAGCTAGGAGACGTATTATTACAATTAGAGATATACAGAGAAATATGAGATAGATGTATGTGATGTGAACTTGTGTGAATATTCTACAAACAATCGATACTTCAAGAAATAAGAGGGACAAATTTTGTTGTTCCTTTATGCCTGATGCACACAATTAGTGTCACCCAACAAAAGTCACGATTTTATAGAACGAGACGCCACAAATCAAACCCTCTGAAGGTATTAGATTACCAACCAAGAGTCGAATGATAAATCCCAACACACAAAGTTACTTAACTCAATAAGAGAAAAACAAAATCGAAGAAGGTTAGAAACCCAAAGAGAATACTTCTCATAAAAACTTAATCAAAACCAAAGTGTCTCTAAAGCTTGAAGTCGTGCACCCTTTTATAGGATAAGGGGGCACGAAATTCCCATCTAGGTAGGCCTCTAATACTATGAAACAACCTAATTTAGATAAGTGCAAAAAGAAAAATAACCTAATCTTGATAGGAGAGATAATGAAAAATGCTAGATAAGGATAAGCCTTATAAGGTAATTCCCTTATCTCATGGGATTTGTCTTATCTTGAACAAGACATATTCACCAAGTGGGCTCCTTGTCATGCTCGTGTGCGCCCCTTCCTTGTGGCAAGATGTCTTCAATTTGAGGGGTCTTCTTGGGCCACAATTTCTCCTCCATTTTGGGCCACAGTTTGGGCTTCATGTTGGATCATAAGTAGATTGATGGGCTTTGGTTCTTCATGATATGGGTCGTGGGGCCCATTAAGGGGTTTTGGGGCGTGGAGTCCAAAATGCTCCTCATGGTCCAAAACTTCTTGGATCAACATGTTCAATGCTTCTTTAAACTTCTTGGTTCGTAGGCGCGTAATTGGGCCTTCAGGAATCCTTATTGGATACTTCTTCTCTAGCTCCTTCACGCCATCTTTAGCTCCTCAACGGGCTGCTCTTGGACGCTCTTCTCAGTGGATGGGCTAGATGCTAACTTGGGTTGCATCATGTATATTCCTAAAAAGATAGATAGGATAATGTATGCTCACCATTGATAGTCAATGAAAAAAGAATTCCAAGTACTTATGGATTTCATCGTCAGTTCCGTTGAAGTTGCTATGGCAAACACTATGTTTCAATACTAATGATTGTAGTATTCCTAAGATGTTATTAATTTCAAGATTCAACATTAAATCCTCTTCCGCATTAATTTCGAATAAAAATCTTACATGATAAACTATGAAGTCAATCAATTGCAACAACTACATAACCTCTTGGTGGAGGCAAATAATCGAAGGGCTTAGGTTGGCTAAATGATTTTGGGAAAATGCATTCAAGCAGTTGGGAGATGACAAATCAACTCTATATTTTGGAAGACAAGTGGGCACGAAATTTCAGATTTGTGACATTTATGATCTCCTACATAGCGCATCTACTGATACGTTTTGCACAGCCCCTGGTCAATTTTCCAATTCATGGGGAATGTTGAAGCTTTGAGTGCAATCTCCGAACTGACTGTCGATATGGATATTAACAATCTGGTGTATTGGGCTTAGCCACTAGCATAATTTGAAGATGCATCTCCAGAAGAAACAACAACAATCATCAAGCTAAGCGTGCGAAATTCTCACAAAGCTCATGATCTTAATAAAGGATCAATCCACTCCTCGAGATAGGGATAAAGATTCAGTCCTATGTGTTAACCTTAGGGTCCGTTTGGTAGTCGGATTGCCTCTATCGGGCTTCGCATATAACTGCGTGTTAAAGTCGGGATAATTTTTTCTTTCACATGTTTGATAGTGCAGAGTCAGTTTTTTGGATAATAGCAGTCCCTCGTTTGGTACCAAAGCCGAATATGTCTGATTGCCTCATGAAGCTAGTTAATTAAGTTTATTTATCAGAATACCCTCTACTTACTGGTGAGCTTTTTGAACTGAATATATGTTTTCCATTTGATTTAATTATTGATTTTTTATTTTTTATTTTTTTTTGGTTTAACTAAAAAAAAAAATTATTGATTTTTTTGGAAGCACCCACCCCACCACAGCTCACACATGATCAAAAGGCCAAATTATTAGGATTTTTCAGTTTCGTTTCTGCATCTACTACTCTGTTTTTAAATCTGAAACTTTAGGCAATTCAGTTACTGGAATTCACCATAAATCCTTGCAAAAAAAAACTCCATTAACAAACCTGTGGAAGCGAATCCAATCCCTTACAATAATTTCTCTTTGATACAATTTACTTATAGTCTTTGTAACTTCATGAGAGTCTATGCAAACTCTCAGTTCTTAACTATTCTAATAACTATAGGTTCCTGAGTCTTCAACAGACCATATGAAAATGGCTAATCGTTCACTGTGTTCCCAAATAACCTCCCGTTTCTCGCCATCACCGATATTTCGCAACACAGTAGCAATCCAAGGTTCATGCAAAGTAGCTTGAACTCTGTCCACAACTTCCTTTAAAACTTTTTGTATCTTTGTTACTTCTAGGTGAGACCAAGTACCCATTACAAACTCATAAGCCTCTTCAATCTAGCTTGCACAACATAATAGATCTACCATGCAGCCGTAATGCAACAAAGATGACTCAATTCCTGATTCAGGCATGCTAGCAACTAGGCTACCATGAGCACATGCAAATTACACACCCATAAATATCACATGGTTAGGCACAACCTGTAAAGGAATTCGAAAGAATGTTATTACAAACCAAATAAAAGAAAAGAAAGAAGAAAAAAAGCTATATAATAATTTTTGGTCATCATTAGCAAAGCTATGAACTTTCACGTCCAATGCAGATTCAGGCAATACACCAATTTGCACCAAAACTACAACCCAAAGTTTCATTAGCTTAGCTTCTTGATTTTTCTCAAAAATCTCCATTGCCTCACTTACAAGCCTGTTAATAGCTAACCCAATAATCATCGAGCTCCAAGCCTTTGCATCCTTACTGGCATTATATCGGACACGTGCTTCGCCTTCTCAATGCACCGACATTTGGCATACATGTTCAGTCGTGCAGTACTTACCTCAAGATCATTATTTATCCCATTCTTATCAATAAAAATATGCAGCCACTTTCCCAAATTCAATGCTCCATTCAAAGCACAAGCAAAAAATGCGCAGGCCATCGTCACTTCATCATCACATCACCCTTTGGCATCTCCCTAAACAAACCCAAAGCCTCATTCACCTACCCAATCTTCGAATAATCCCCAGCCATAGCATTCCATGCCACCACATTCTTCTCAGTCATTTCATCAACACTCTCCTCCCCATGTCAACTTGATGTCTGTGAGGACAGAATCCATTAATTATCTAATAAGTATTTTATTATTCATTATTCATTATTTATAAGTAAATAGTTTCCTTTCCCCCTAGATTTATTGCATGTATTGTGGTTTGCAAATTGACATTTCAATTGTTCAGCTCATGGATCTTGATTTTTGAAGATTTTTAATTTTACAGATTGTATCTGTATGAGAGACAAACCTGAGCAGGATAGGGGATGTTAATAGAACTCAATAGCGAAAACTGATGCTATCCTCCACTGAGATTTGAGTGCAGAGGAATTTCTCCCTTGACAAAACACCAAACATTGTTTAATCCCGCAGTATCACAGTGAGGAACTTGCCACTGTGAAGATTTTCGTCGCTGAGGAAGACTCGCGTTCGAAAAAAGAGAAATCTCGATTTGGGATTTTTTGGTCGATTAGGAAAATCGTGCAGGTTTTGATTTTTATATTTTGTACTTTGGTAATAATTGAGTGTTATAAGGCTAAATGGGTAAATTGACAAATTGGCTAAAGACGGGATAAGATAAACACTGCATAAATTTCAGATAAAAATATGAGGGCATTCCATATTTTATTCCTGTCCGAGAAGTTAACCCACAGGCAGAGAAAATATTGATCGGATTGTCAAACATTGAGACAAATAAGATAACTCATCAAAAACCGACTTTATTCGCCTTCAAACACATTATCAAATGGACTCTTACTGTCTAAAACTCCGTTGGCCATTCATGGGTTAATTTTGTAATTTGGTATATAAATGAAATCGTATTTCCAAACTAAAACTTCATTGCACATAATCATAACAAGTATTTATTTTTTTCAAAACAAATCCACCAAGATCTTCTATAATTGCAATGGTTATTTTCATTTCCTTTTATTTACTAGGAAAACAAATTTTATAAATGTATTTCCTTTTTCCTTGTCAATATTTCGGAATTCAAAAGCGGCACAACGAATTCAATGAAGAAGCTTCTTCCTCGACCACCCGTTGCTTCCAGAATTCAGTTCTTCTTCTTCTTTGGATAGGAAAATTCAAATGGTTGTTCTATTCTACTGCGCCAAATAACATAAAGGATATCGAATTCTTAGGCTCTTCGATTAGCATAACCTTAACGAATCTGTATCCAATATGTCGCTCTATGCTCCTCACCATCTCCGCGTCACTTACTCAGATCTAAAGAAGCACGAGGTTCGAATTATTTACTATGTATATGTAGCTGTATGTTTGTGATTGGGAATCATTAATCGTCTTACTTTTTACCACAATGTGGGAAGTAGTATTTGTTCGGGCCCAATGATCCTGTTACAGCTCTATGAGTATCAGTTTTGTTTGAAAAGTTTAGCTCAAGCATTATTGGAAATTTTATTTCGGAGAGAATACAGAAAAGTCTTCTTTTGTTTTACCCAACTAAAGAAGAATTTCACGGTATTTATCAATTGATGAAGAAACTATGTTCCATAGATAATTTTCAACTCGAAGCCTATCAGAGTGAGTACAGCCAGAGTGTTTGCTGAATTATCTGTTTCAGAAGATGCAGTCAGTTATATACCTGCAGCTCCAATATTACTGCCGGAAGGGCCGTGGCATCAGGTTAGCTATGAAGATCCTGCTTTGATATCATCATTTCATGCTCTTCAAGGGAATAGAGTTTGTCTACCGTATACATTGATGCAGGGCCGAACTTGTGTGATGGGCTTAGGTGAGCGTTTATAACACATGCTCCTTCAAAATTATTGCTATTATACGTGATAGAGCAAAATGACTCTATTAAATTCCAGTGCTTCTATTTAGTGAAGTTGTTGAAATTTGATACATTTGATGTAATTCATATTAGGTCACAATGGAAACGGCCTCTTTGTATAATTATAAGGGTAAAGCCGCGTACATCTGACCCCCCAGACACCAACTTAGTTGGTAATATACTGGGTACGTTGAGTTGAGTTACGTAAATATTTATATTATATATATGTCAATTTTTAGTAATAAGTTGTTAAATTCAATGATAAATTGATATTAGATATTCAAATATTTATAAATAACACAAAAATAATATTAAAAGAGTCAAATATGAATATCGATACTTGATACAATATTTGCAACTTCAGATACTTGTCATCAACCACTAGAAAATTATGAACATTTAAATAGCGATGGAGATGCATGTGAATTCAATGTGATCTAAACCTAGACAACTATGTGATTAAATGAAATACCAAATATTTGGTGGGTTCAGAAATTCGAGGATCAAATTAAAAAAAAATTCGAGTACTTGACCTGTTACTTACAGAAGAGGTGGGAACCAAGCCTACGTGTGTTTTGAAAAGAAGAAAGTCACTCAAAGACCTCTAAACAGAACATGTCTCAACCAAGATCTAGCAGATAAGTTTTTGTAAAAAATCTATGAGAAAAGATAAGACTAGATGTGCTTCCATAAAGAAGAAAGAACATATGTCTCTCAAATAACTCAAACTAAAACAAAACAAAACTAAACTAAAATTGTCAAACTTGACCTATTTATAGGCTACAAAAAAAGCATAATGAATATGGTCAATATCTTCATAAATTCAAGACTCATTCCAACTTCTTTGTCTTGGACAAAACTTGATCATGTCCTTCCAAGCTCCCTTCATGAATTCCTTCTTTGACCAGGCTTTTCCAAGTGCCAAGTCTTTTGTTCAAGGCTTGACCATGGTCTTTCATCTTCAAGTCATAAAGCCAAATGTTGATCAAGGCGACAAGGCCTTCCAAATGCTTTGAGCTTTGACAAGACCTTCCAAATGTTTTGATCTTTAACCAAAGACTTTGCACATGTCCTTTCAAGTACCTTTGACTTTGACCACTAGTAAGTGTGTGTTTTGGATTTTTATATGGACTTCGCATGCCCATGCATGTTTTCGCATACTCCATCTGTTGCACTAGAACATAACTTTGCATGACCATGCATGTGAGTTGGTCTTTTGGCCATGCAACACGTGAATGATGCCTCTTCAATGATGATGATAACATGGGTGAACCTAAGTTGTGAGATGCGATTATATTGATCATCATGAAATTGGCACAATGCTCTTGGACAAGCCTATTGGATGTTTCCTTGGAATGTTGGTCTCCAAATCCTGTCTTTGGGCCACTAGACCTTTTGCACGTCCACCAAATGGGCTTGCATCTCAGTTTGGATGATCCCCTCTCCAGGATCATATCACAATGCTCCTAAATTCCTACAGTTATTTATAGATATGGAGATGAATGGATCAGTAGTTAATATACTCCATCTTTTGATATAAATCTCAAATATTTTTTTCGATAATGTCTTGATTAATTTCTTGTATTATTTTTAATGTTATTGTTGTTTGTTCAATATTTTCCACTATGTTGTGATGTTTATTAATGTGTAATTATTTTAATTTTTGTATTGTATTTAATGTTCAACTTAGAATATCTTTTAATACATTTATATTGATATCTAATAATGAAAATATAATATTATTTCATAATTATAATAAAATATTTAAATTTTATTTTATAATTTCTAATTATTTACTTAAATTACATACAGTAATATATAAATATATCTTATAGTGTACTAACTCTATTTTGTGTCCACTGCAAATGGAGCTGGAAGAGTCATCATTGACAATTCTTTTAGCTTTGTGCTACTAATGGACTAGAGCAAAATGGCTCTATTAAATTCGAGTGCTTCCATTTAGTGAAGTTGCTGGAACTCAATACATTAAATGACGCAATGCATATTGGGTCGCAACGAAAATGACCTCTTTGTATATTTACAAGGGTAAGGCTGCGTACATCTGACCCCCCAGACCCCAACCTAATTTAGAATATAATGGGTACGTTATTGTTGTTGTTGTCTATGTTTCCAGTAATAGCTAACGAGTTTCTCATTTGCTCTTTTCTGACTGATGAATCTACATCTAGTTACTTTGAATTTTTTTTTTCCTTGGGATGGTTCTGATCCTTTTCTTTCAAAAAAACCATAAGGACCTACTTTCTTTCTAGTGCAAATTAGGCAAACATACAAATTAGACCTTTTTCAAACAATTTTTTTTCTCTCTAAATTTTCTCTAGCATCCATCTTAAAAGAAAACAACGGTCTCATTGACTTTTACAAACAAAATATTGTCGTTGCTCAGTGGGAAGGTAGAAACTTATGCCCCCATGGCAACTCCGGCCCCTCCCTTACCAGAGGTTGCCCCGATGAGTAGTGAAAACTCGGAGCCGCACCCCATGAATTCATCCGCTGGAGGAGACCCCATGGGAGGAAACTATACGAGGCCATCCTACGCTGCTGTAGTTGCAAAGAGACGAATGTCGGAACACTGAATTGGGTCGCGACCAACTCATATACTAAATTGTAGTTTAAAATGTACCAAGCAATAGAATTCACTAACACTTATGAGAACTGTTCAAGTATTGAATCAATCAAGATTGATACGGGGAGTATTTCCTAGAGGGACCATACATGCATTCAATGGAACAATCAACCATGTTGAAAAATCACCCTAGCGGGGAAGTGTTGGTGATGCAAGCAACTCAAGCACCATGGTATGCAGATTATGTCAACTTCCTTGCAGGTAGAGTCATCCCCACCGGGAATGACACATCAGCAAAAAAATATTTTTTCTCCAAAGTGAAACACTACCATTAGGATGAAACCATCCTTTACAAGTTCTGTTCGGATCAAGTTATTTGAAGATGTATTCCGGAGGAAGAGATGCATTCCATCTTTACTCATTGCCACTCATTAGAATGTGATGGTTACTTCAGGGGGAACCATACCACAACCAAAGTATTGCAGTATGCTTTCTTTTGGCCGTCTCTATTCAAAGACGCACACTCATTTGTGATGCAATGTGACCGATGTCAAAGGACGGGCCAAATTTCTAAAAAGAGTGTGATGCCGCTGCAATCAATCCTGAAAGTGGAACTTTTTGATGTATGGGGCATAGACTTTCATGGGACCTTTCCCACCTTCCTTTGGACAAAAGTATATCCTAGTGGGAGTTGACTACGTCTCCAAGTGGATGGAGGCAGTGGCCTTGCCCAGTAATGATGCAGCGGCCTCGCCCAGTGATGATGCGGCAACTGTATTAAAACTTTTGTGAGCAAACATCTTCACACGCTTTGGAACACCTCGTTGCAATAGAAGTGACGATGGATCTCATTTTTTGCAACAAACAATTTGAAGCTCTTATTGCAAAATATGGAGTTCGCCATCGTGGGGCATTGGCGTACCACCTCCAAACAAATGGTCAAGCTGAATAATCTAACATAGAGATTCAAAAAAATCTGGAAAAGACCATCGGCTCTTCAAGAAATGACTGGGCAAAGTGTTTGGATGATGCACTATGGGATACAATACAGCGTAAAAAAACACCCATTGGGATGTCCCCGTATCGATTGGTCTATACAAAGGCATGCCACCTCCTAGTAGAACTTGAACATAAGGCCTACTGGGTAATGAAGAAGCTAAACTTTGATACAAATGCCGTGGGGGAGAAAAGGGCCCTACAGCTGAGTGAACTGGATGAGGTGAGAAACGATGCGTATGAGAGCGCAAAAATCTACAAAGAACGAAAAAAAATGTGTCATGACAAACACATTGACAGGCGTACCTTGGGATGTCTGAAACTCTATCTCTTATATCCTCATATTACGCATATTTGCTTACCTTTACACTTGCACTTTAAGACAAACCTAAGTCAAGGACTACATATTTGTCAATTCTCAAATGTTATAGTTGTAATTACTTTTTGAATGATATGACAGTGATCAACTAATTTTTGCCAATTTGCAGGATAGAAGCAGCTTGTGGTTTAAATAGGGAGTGCGACATCAATTGACAAGTGGCTAGGAAATTCAGGAGTGGCATAGTAACCGGATGAATCAGGACCACCATTGGTGTAATTTTGTCACAATGACGGACTTCGCAATAGTCCTAATCCAAAACGGAATTCATTAAATTTGGGCCTCAAAGTATTATTATCCAGGAAAAGAATTTTATTGGGCCGCATACATTGTAACTCATTATCATAAGCCCCATAACTCTTGCTCATTTTACCCTAGCTAGCTGTATAAATAGCCTACTCTCTTCTGGAATTCCCGCTCCACACTAAATCAAACCCTAGCAAAAACATCGCTAGTATAGAACTTTACTGCCGCACAGTGAGAGTTCTGATGAATTCCTCTAGTGCATTTCCGCCGCAAAGAGGTATACCTTCTTTGGGTACGTATATCTCTCTCAAACTCTATATTTTGTTGGTAGTTGATAAGATCTTTGGTTGAGAGTTGTATAATGGACCCAAAAAGAGCAAAAGTGACCAAGGCTAAACCCCAAGGAAAGTTTTAGGGAATTAAGGTACAACAATTTTATGATTCCACGGTTGGGGTTTTGGACATAACTAATGAAATGGGGATGGAGTTGGGTGTCTTAAATAATCTGCGGGAAGCAATTTTTGAAAGAGGATGGACAAAATTTTTGTGTAGTCCAGGAGAATATTTACTGAATTTGGTGCGTGAGTTCTATGCGAATTTAGTAATGTTTGAAAATGGGAAGGTGTATGTGAGAGGGTGCCTTGTCCCATTTAATGCGAAGGCCATCAACAAAATCTATGAACTACCTAACATTGAAGACGAGTACTCTCAATACATTGCGAATCAAGAGCTCAAGGAGGTGGCTGGTTTTCTTATGTGTACTAGAAATGAATTGGAAGAAGTTCATTGGATCTAAACCTACAGAGTTGGGCGTAAATAGAAGTGAATGTCTCCCAAACACCATTCTTTGTCACTTGTTTATTTGCACGACGATGATTTTCACTACTCACACAGCTGATGTCAAATTGAAGAGGCTCCTTTTGATCAATGCTATTGAGAAAAAATGATGATCGGCGTGGGGCAGATAATTTATGCTGACATAATGGAGCACCTTGAGGGACTAAGCAATTGGTCTAGTGCCCTACACTTCCCATTACTCATTATTGCATTATGTCTAAAAGTCAGTGTAGAATTGCATCCAGAGGAAAAAATAGGCCCTGACTGTAGCTGACATTAGTGAACCTTACTATCCAAGCTAGGGGCACCCGCCGAGAGGACTCGTATCCGATCTCCAGATGTGCCAGAACCCTATGGCCTTCCCCATCAAACCATTTCTCACCACGCAATTTCTTATCGAAGATCACCACGATGAAAGTGGAATCACTCATTCCTCCACTTGCCACATCCAAGGGCAAAGGCAAAATTTGTACATCCAATAAAGTACCCCATATAGTAATGTGTAGGTTCTAGTCAAAACCCAAAAATAAATCATCCAACCACGGAGGACCATAGGCGGGTGATCATGGACAACACTTACAGCTGTTTCGCAGCCATCCACACTAACCTGGTTCGGATGGCGGCCACTCAAGGAATCTATTATCACGTGAGCCCGCTGCCCCCTACACTACTCAAGATCATACCACTTGCCCGTGCTCCCACCATTCCATAGGATGCATACAATGAAGATGGAGAGGAACCCTCGATCTCTGATGAAGTGGAGCAAGTATATCTCTCAAGCTCAGACTGAGTTTCATCGGCTGTCTTAGGGGAGTACCGTTCTTACTTTCCTTAACTTATCTCTCCACTGAGAGCAGTGTCAGGTTTAAGTTTGGGGAGGTCAGCCGCGGTACATGCATTTTAATCTATGCTGATTAAACTATCATCATTTTGTTGTCTGCTTATCTTTTGAACCATGTTTTGAACTTGAACTGCTCGTTTTGATTTTTGCATTGGACTGTTGCTTTTATTTGTTTCGACTGTACTTTGATTAGTTTTGATTTAGTTGCCTGCCTATTCGCTTGACTCCCGTAAACTAAATAATACGCAACACACGCTAGGGAAATGGACTTTTGAGATATGATTGCATGACTAGTTAAGGGACTAGCGAGTGGTGCATAGTGGGGACTGAGTAGATGGGAAAAAAAATTGAATGAAGTCTTGAGTTGGATAGGAACTCTTAAGGGATTCTTCATCTAGAAGTAGCCCCTTTGAGCCTAAACAAGTTCGGGACAAGCTACTTGTACATAAACTTTTACATTTAATGAATTTTGGCATAACAAAAAAAGTTCGGGACAAGCTTTGGATAGGAAAAAACAAAAACAGAAATAAACCAAAAAGAAAAGCACAAAACATTCCTTGGGATAGTGAGCATTTCTATATGTACACGAAATAACGAAAGGCTAACCCGAAGAAAAGAAGAGAAAGAGTGACTCATGTAAATAAAATCAAATGCTCTTGAGCCAAATGTAATAGTGCTCAATCGGTCTGTAAAGAAAACAAGAAAAGCTTCAACAAAAAAAATATTTATGTAAAAATGCAAAAATAAATGTGGCTTAAAGTAATGTCTATCTCAATCGCAGACCGTCTTGGCATGGCAAAAAGCGAGAAATGTGAAAAATGGTGAAGAGTTTACGAAGGAGAACCATCCAAACCATGGACCTAAGACAAAAGAGTTTACCGAAAATATAGCACCATAGACCCAACTAGCAAGGATCTTAAGAGATTTGTAATATAACACCAGTGTCGTAACATAGTTGTTCCCTGTGCATTATATAAACCTATTGCATCGGAATATAATTAGAATATGGGGGGTTGGAGGCTTTTTGCTTGAGGACAAGCGAAGGCTTAAGTTTGGAGAGGTTGATGGGCTCAGTTTGCACCTACTTATTACACATTTTTTTATCTCAAAAGTTGTCACTCCACAATAGAAACAAGTGTTTTTATAGACTCATTTCTTGTATTTTGCAAGGGCATAACATAAGCATCACATGAATGCTAAAACAAGAGGAAAATGCTAATTGGAGTGAGGTCACAACCCTGTATGCTACAGACTGGAAAATGTTTCGATGCATGTTGGATGGAAAATAGATTGCCCTAGTGTCGGCATGCAAGGGTAGAGGCAAAAAGAGTGGTGGCAGAGGCTAAAAGCAAGGCCTACAAGGATATGTATAGGAGATTAGACACTAAGGAAGGGACATAAGGTATGTATATGCTTGCAAAAGCCCGAGCCAGGAAGAGTATGGATATTGATACCATTAAATATATAAAGAATGAATACGGGAAGACCCTTTTGACAAAGGTGAAGATTAGACAAAGGTCGGAAGGGTACTTTAGTAAGTTGTTTAACGAGGAGCAAGATTATGGTAGTATCTTGGGGTTAGGGAGTCGGCACCACGATCAGCAAACCGTTACTTTGTTAAACGGATATCGGATGGAGAGGTGAAGGGGCCCTTGGCAATGGCAAATCTTACATGCAACCAAGATAATTGAGCCGACGCACTCCACGGGCAGTTGGATGATCGAACCACTACTCTGTATGAATTGGGGGAGTTAGAAAATCTTATTAGGCTTATGGGCCGTAGTTGTATATTTGTGTATATATATATATATATTAATAATAAAAGAAAAATCTAATTTCATCATATTTAGGTGACTAGCCCGAAGAAGGGAAGACGAGGCATAGCAAAGGCAACGGAAGCAAGACTGAGTCCCTGTGGAAAGGGCCAATTTCGCTTTGATATGAAGGGGTTCATTAGCAGGTTGGCAGATTCCTTTTTTTTTTTAATTGTATTGGATTTCTTTTCTGCTTTTTTTGGTATTAAACATTTCTCCAATCGATGCAATTTGGTTATATGATGATCGAAGGGAAAGCCTTAAAAGTAAGAAATCCTATTCAGCCAGTCCAGTACCTGTAGCGAACCGAGCCAGAAGGCGATTGCAGCGAGCATAAGAAAGATTTTAGGACTAGTGGCCACACGACGCAAAGACAAGGGAAGTCAGGAAGGAAGCTCCACCCCACCCCACCCCCTTCAAGCTCTTGCGGGTAGGGCAAAAGCAGTAAGGACGGATCAGATACCGATTAAGATATGAAAGTATATAAGAGAAGTAGGGGTGCAATGGCTAATAAACTTTATTAATATCATCCTACATACGAGAAAGATGCCAGAGGAATAGAGTAGCGTAGTAGTGTCTCTCTATAAGAATAAGGGGGACGCGTAATAATGTAGTAATTACCATGGTAGTAAGCTCCTGAGTCATACTATAAAATTGTAGGTGAGAGTTATTAAATATAGATTGCGGAGAGAAGTACGTATGAAAGAGAATCAATTTGCATTTTATGCCAGGGAGGTCGATGATGGAAGCAATCAATCTCCTCAAATGGGTAATGGAGAAAAATCGAGAATGCAAGTAGAGTCTCCATATGGTCTTTATTGACTTAAAGAAGGCGTATGATACTATATCGAGATAGGTTATTTGGGAATGTCTAAAAACCAAAAAGGTCCCGTGGATATATGTTAGGGCTATACAGGATATATATGAGGGCGCAGAGACTAGTGTACGAACCCTAGTGGGTGAACACATGGCATTTTTTGGTGGATATAGAATTGCACCAATGGTCAGCACTAAGTCCATTCCTTTTTGCATTGGTTATAGATGTACTCTCTAGGGACATATAAGATGAAATACCATGGTATATATTGTTCGCAGATGACATTGTTTTAGTAGCAGAGACAAAGGAGGAGGTTAACGCTAAGATGGAGCGTTGGAAAGTAACATTGGAGACTAAGGGATTACGTTTGAGTCGATCGAAGACTGAGTACATGGCGTGCAATTTCACTAATAAAGCGGAGGAAGGTGGAATAGAAGTTATGATTACGCATCAAGTACTTCCATAGAAGGATAGTTTCAAATATCTATGGTCTGTTATACAAAAGGATGGGGGCGTTGAAGGCGATACTATCCAACGCATCAAGGTCGGATGCATGAAATGGCGATCGGCTATGGGAGTGCTATGCTATAAGAAATATTCACTAAAGTTGAAGGAAATTTTTTACTGGATGGTTATAAGACCGATCATGCTCTACGGGTCAGAGTGTTGGGCTATGAGAGTGCGCATACGTAGAAGAAGTTTGAAGTGGTGGAGATGACAATGTTAAGATGGATATGTGATTATACAAAATTAGATTAAATTTCGAACGGGAACTTTAGGGATACACTAGGTATCGTATCTATCAGTACCAAATTGAGAGAGTGATGATTACGATGGTTTGGACATGTAGGCAGAATGTGTGTCGACCAGCCCATCGGAGAGTTGAGGGGGTACAAGTGGAAGAAAGATCAAGGAGGGAGAGACATAGTAGGACGTGGAATGAGCAGATTCGATTATATTTAGCGGGATTAGATTTTTCTGAGGACATGACCTCTAATAGGACGAGTTGTAGACGTCATATTACACTTAGAGAGAGATATAGAATATTATAAGACATGCGTATGTATACTAAATTTTGGACAGATGGGGTAGTTAGAATAGAATACAGGGTTGGGTGGTATTCATTTAGTTATCTATTTATTTAGTAATGCAAGTATATATTATGCATTTATTTATTCGAGTATTTATTTATGCGTAATTACTTAGCTATGCATTTTCTCTCTATTTTTATTTCTATTTTATTATTATTAACCAATTCATATATTTTATTTTAGTTATATTATTTTATTTTTATTATTTTCCTCTCCGCACATCCTACTCTCCCAAGACTGTTTCAGAGCGAGATTTAATCTATATATCTGGTTTGATTTAAGTGTCCATTGAAAATGGAGCTGGAAGAGTCATCACTGACAATTCTTCTAGCTTTGTGCTAATAATGGACTAAAGCAAAATGACTCTATTAAATT
>JAOWBN010176544.1:0-17748 GCA_028565015.1 Pinguicula moranensis
ATCCACATGCTAGTCGATTTAGTCATCTAGTTGTTCCCTTGCTAATGACTTTAAGACTAAGGACTAATTTAGAGTTTTTACTAAATTATGTTTCACAATTTGAGTCATCAACCCAAATGATCCATAATATATGTGTGTATATATATATATGTATATATACAAAACTAAAGGAATAAAATATTTTCATCATTCAGTATACATGAAACTTACAAGCGCATTGATTGGTGCTCGAGGTCACTAAATAACAATCTCCCACTTGAACTAGAGCCAATCAGATACCATGTACCAAACTCTATATGTTCATATACAAAGATGCATCAACTCGAAAGCCAACTCCTCGTGTAGCGTATAACCATAACACCCACATGTCTCTCATGCTGTGCCAGTGGAAGTGGTTTTGTCAGCGGATCAGCTGTGCTGCTGTCCGTACCTACTTTGCACATTTTGATGTCTTTGTTTTCAACAAACTCCCAAAGTGATACTTCTGTTTGCCGTGCGTAGTGCACTTACTAGATCTGTAATTTTTTGCATTTGCAATCGCTCTGGTGTTTTTGCAATAAACTCCATCGTATCAGCAATGTTAGGAACAACAACAAGCTCATCAACGAATTCGTGTATCCATATCCCCATTTTGCCTTCCTCGCAAGCAAATATGTATTCTGCTTCAACAGTGAAATCAGGCGTACAATCCTTTTTGGAACTCTTCCAACAGATAGCACCACCATTAAGCATATACACGTAACCTGTATGAGATTTTGAATTATCCTGGTCGGTTTGGAAGCTAGCATCACAATACCCTTTACATGTGAGATACTCCTCACCACCATAGATCAAAATCAAATCCTTAGTCCTTCGCAAGTGCTTAAGGATGCTCTTAATCGCTATCCAATGATCCTCCACGGGATTCTATTGATATCTGCTCGTTATGCTCAAAGCATAAGATACATCAGGGCACATACATAATATGACATATATAATTGACCCAACCGTCGATGCGTGGGCTATTATGCTTATTTTCTCTCTCTGCCCACGTCTCCTAGGACACTGAAATGTAGTGAGAGAAATATCATGTCACATAGGTAGGAAACCTCTCTTAGAATCCTGCATGTTGAATATCCAACACCATTCTTATTTATGTACTCTGACTCGGGCCAAAGAGTCTCTTTGATCTAGCTCGATAGATCCGGATACCCAAGATATAGGTAGCCTTGCCGAAGTCTTTTATTGAGAACACAGTACTTCATGAGACCTTGACACGTTCAAGCATAAGAATATCATTCCCAATCAACAGTTCATCAACGACATATAACACCAAAAATACTATTGAGCTCCCATTCAACTTCTTGTATACACAAGGTTTGTTTGGGTTTCTTATGAATCCCATATTCTTGACCTCATCATCGAACCTCATGTTCCAAGTACGAGATGCTTACTTTAGTCGATAAATGGATCTATTAAGCTTGCAAACCTTTTCAGCTCTTTTAGGATTAACAAAACCCTCATGTTGTGCCATATACACAGAGAATACCACTCAAGAAGGTGGTTTTGACATACATCTATCATATTTCATAATACTCTATGCATTGGTATAGAACCTTGTTCGAGAACCCCAGATCTATCGAGATAAATCAAAGAGACTCATTGGCCTGAGTCACAAAACATACATAGGAATGGTGTTGGAGAGATTCAACATGCAGGATTCCAAGAGATGTTTCATACCTATGTCACATGGTATCTCTCTCAGTATATCTCAGTGTCCTAGGACACGTGAGCAGAGAGAGAAGATGAGCATAATACCCTATGCATCGGCAGTTGGGTCTATTATGTATGTCATGTTATGTACACGCCCTGATGTGTCTTATGCTTTAAGCATAACGAGCAGATATCAGCAGGATCCTAGAGAGGATCATTGGACAGCGGTCAAGAATATGCACGAGTTTGTTTAGGATTAGCAAAATTCCATATTGAAATGTGGTGTAGTGGTCATTATGTTGAAATACATATGGAATGGTAACTAGTTCGAATCCTTAATGATTGAGAATTGACTTGAAATGTAATGATAAAATGATTGAGAATTGACTGTTTTACACGTGTCTTCCGTTGAAATTACAAGATTGCCATTAATGAAAGTGTGATTGTGATCGTTCAATTGTTTTGATCATGTGGCTACGGTTAAATCCCGCTTATTTGTCATTATGAAATTTGAACCATTCATTTACAATATGATCTAACGGCTATTAGTGAAGCTTCTCGAGGAAGCTTTTTGAATTAATCGTGTTCGTTAATTTTACTTTGATCCTACGGTCTATAATAAAGCATCTCGAGGAAGTTTCTTCTGAAGAGCCGCGACCATTCGATTCTCTGATCGTATCCAACGGCTCAGATTAATTGAGGTAATCGGGGAAGATCGGAGCGTTCATTTTAATTAAGATCCGACGGCTCGGGACAATGCATGAGTCCGATGCATTTGGAGCCGTTGATTTGAGATGATCCGACAAACAAGAATTGATTTCGAAGTGGATATAAAAGCTTTCCGTGGATTAATTAATTCAATATATCATCTCTCGATTTTTGGATTTTTCTCTCTTCTCGCACTTGGTTTCCGACTTTTCGACAGCGAACTTCTAGTTTTTCGGCGAGTTTACGGCGCTTCTTGAAATTGTCGGTGAGATCGTTCTCATTCTTCGAGATCTTCATTTTAATACCAATTTTGATCTAGTTTAGCTTACTTAAAAGTTTAGAAATTCTGTTTTTAGTGTTATTTTATGTTATTTACACGTTTATAGGAACTCTTTAGACTTTTAGTGAGTACTTTAAACTAGATTAGTGGTTGCTTGTGTTATCTTGTTAGGATTAGTTCGGATTTGGTGTGTTTGTAAGTTTTTTCAAAAGATAATACAAGCTACGAGAGTTACCAATTCCGTAATTCAACGAGGACTAACCGGATCTAAAAAGACGGTGAACCTGTGTTGATTTAATTTTCTGATATTTTTACAAATTACTCACCTAAACGCTTACTAATCCATGTATTAAGTGATAAAAAATTACAAATCCAACCAAAGAAACCGAATAGTATGATTCGTTGATATTTGTTAATTCATTTTAAATATGTTCCAAGGAACATTCTAATCTAAATCTATAAAACTAAATTATATCACAGTTTTGTATGCTAGAGGAGAGCTAAAAAAAACATATCTTTTTTATCGCCTATATTTACACAAAACGTGTTTCACGATTCGGTTCGTTCCGTTCAAATCCATCCTTTTATCTTTTTCTTATCATTTAATTTCCTTTTCTAAATTTCTTCACCACGTGTTTCACTCCTTATTTTTCACGTTTAAAGTCACAAACTCGAGTGGGTCCCACCCTCCGTACTGTCTCTCTGCTCCAGTGCAATTATTTTTAAAAGATATGACTTATGTTTGTCCTCATCAATCCATCCAATTTTTGAGTGACAACTCACTTAGACCTTGCCCCTCCACCCGGGTACTCTAGAGGAGAAATGATATACCACACGAACACGCGTCAAAAGCATACGCGTGTTCGTCACAAATTGCAGTGAAATAATTAAAATATTTTCGTGTTGAAATTTATGTCATTGTTTAACATGTGGGTATTTTGATTATTTCAGTGTAATTCTTGCGTTCGTGCGTTCAAATCTGCCGTGCGCTATATCATTTCTGACTCTAGGGTAGGGTGGATATTCAAAATTTGTTTTGAATTTTAATTTTTGATCCGAAATAAATATTCAAGATTTTTGATTGGATCATAATATGATTCAGTTCTCAATTATATTTTTCCCCTTCACCTGGGTACCATAGGCTTATGTGCAATTCATCCATTTGTCATTATTTCATTTTTTTAAATGTGTTTTGTATTCATAATTACTTTATTTTATTCTTTTCTTTTTCTTTTTTTATTTTTCTTTTAATTCTATTTTTCTTTTTCTTTTTTTTAGTATTTGAGTGTTTGATAAAATTATAAAAAAAAATTAAAAAAAATTATTTAAATAGTATTTGCAATCAAATTTTATAAGATAATTAAATAATATTTGCAGTTAAATTTGATAAGATAATTTTAATTTATTTACGAAATTACCATTAAAAGTAAAGTAGAAGAAATGCACCATGTATAAATTATATATATTTTTTACACTTCTCACTTATTACAAATGCACCATGTATAAATTAAATATATATTTTTAAATTGTTAAATTAATTAATTAAATTTATTTAAATTATATAATAATTAATTAAATTTATTTAAATTATTATATTAATTAATTAGATTTATTTAAATTATCATATTAATTTATTTAAATTTTTTAAATTATTATTATTTAATTAATATATTGATTTAAATTTAATTAATTAATATAATAATTTAAATAAATTTAATTAATTAATATAATAATTAAATAAATTTAATTAATTATTATATAATTTAAATTATTGTATTAATTAATTAAATTTATTTAAATTATTGTATTAATTAATTTGATTTATTTTATTTTTTGATGACCGGTGGTATCCGACTATTTATCGACTAGTCCACTGGGACCCACCCATACGAGTCTCCGGGCAGATCGGGCAAATGACTGATTAGGCAAGTCTTGTCATAAAACTGGAGTTTGACCCCTAATTTGGATTTATTTAAATGATTATATTAATCAATTTAATTTATTTAATTATTATATTAATTAGTTAAATTTATTTAAATGTATATTAATTAATTTAATTTATTTAAATTATTATACTGATTTATTTAATTTATTTAAATTATTATATTAATTAATTATATTCAGTAAAGACACCTACTTTAGTAAAGACGCCTGCTGCCATACTCGTGTGGCTGCCAGGGTAGCTGACAGTTAGTAGATCAATGTTGCCTCCATTAAGTCATCGCTTATTGGATTTGAGCAACAATTTTTTGACTAAGGTGCTACACGGTGTGCAGGCCGAGTTGAGTTTTCTGATATTGTAAGAACTTCTCTAGTCATTTTATGGCAGCTTGCATAATTGACAGTCACTTGATCACTGCTGCTTACCCCTCATATCATCTCACCCTACGTAGTAGATTCTATAGCTATGAGTTGTATTTTATTATTTGCATTATTTTATTTCTTTCTTTCCACCTTGGGAAGAATATTGTACATATTCTTTCATCAATGAAATTTGGCTTATCCAAATAAATAAATAAATTATATTAACTAATTAAATTTATTTAAATTATTATATTAATTTATTTAATTCATCTCCTTGTCTATGCAGGTGGGCGCCCATCGTATTATCCCTTCTCCCTCTCCCTCTCTTGACCTTTTTTTTGTGTGTGCGTGTGTGTTTGTTCGAAGAGCCGAGGGTCTCCACGAAAATAGTCTTTTGATCTCTTTTTAGAGGTCAGGGTACGACTGTGTACATCTCACCCTCCCCAGACCCTGCCTAAAGGCGGGATATACTGGGTATGTTTGGTTTAGTTTGGTTTATTGGTGGATTGGTAAGGGCTAACTAAAGAGAAAAAAATAATTATTTAAACTTTCGACAACCCGATTGGGTAAAGAAAGCAAAATGCATAAAATCTCTAAGATCCACTTGGCTAAAGCATCCCACTCAACTGGGTAAAAATAAAATTTTGCCTAATAAACTGCAATATTAATCTGTATATAAGTTACATGGATAGTGTCCATTGCACTATCCATTACAAATTAAATTGAAAAAACCATTATTAACAATTTCTTTAATTTTGTGTTAATAATGAACTAGAATAAGATGTCCTCTCTCCTTGGGAATGTAACTCCCGGGGAGGTTACGAACTGCCACGATGACGACACCTTGGAGAATACCACCTCAGCAGGAAAGAAGAATCAAGCGCACAGCGATTAGGGCAGGAAAGAGGGTTGTGTATGACCCAAATTTTGTGGATGGATTGCCTCACAGAAAGGCCACTCAAAATCCGATTTCAATGTTTCAGAGACTCGGCACATACGGGAGTAAGAGTGCACAACATCCTCTCGAACCTGGTAAGCAAAACTTCTATTTCACGAATTTCCCTAACAATTGTCCTACAGAAAGGCTCGAGAGCATATTTCGAAAAATAAGGTAAAGTCAAGGAATTATCAGTAGCGAGGAAGCTCAGTAAAGAGGGACGAGCATTCGCGTTTGTGGAGTTTGAAATGATAGATGACCTAGATACATTGCTGATTCAGCTAAATAACATATGGATGGGCTCATACAGGCTTCAAGTAAACTGTGCACGTTTCAGCAAAAGAGATTGGTTCATACTCAGAGCAAGCAAAGTAACCACGTATGGATCCCAGTAAAGGAAAAGGAGAGGAACATGTTCATTCCTACTGCAAGCAAAGAGTACCCGGCGTGGACTAATGGCGCTTCTTGTAGCTACACTATGAATGAAGGTGAATGTCAAAGGAAGGAAAAGATAGCATTGTGGACATCAGAAAAAAAACAACCTTTGGCTAACTGATAGTTATGTATGTAAGCTGAAAGAGAAGAGCGAGTGGCAGAATCTTCACCTGGCTATTAACATGTCTGGATATTCTTCAGTGCGACTCAGTCCAATGGGGGCCGGGTACATATTACTCTGGGAAGAAGACAAAGAAAAAGGCGATCTAGCAAACATGATCAACAAAGATCGCTTGTGGCTTAATAACTGGATTACAAGTGCTTCACCGTGGTCATCATCTGAAGGTTTCAATGCAGTAACAAACCGACTTTGTTGGATTAAGGTACAAGGACTGCCATTACAGGTGTGGAATGATAAGACATTTAAAATCATTGGTGCCCAATTTGGTTCATTCGAAAAGATAGGTGAGGATACCAGAAACAAAACATACTTAGAGCCTGCACTGATACTTATAGAAGTGAGCAAAATGACACTGATCAATCAAACATTGGCAGTGGAGATCGAGGGCAAAAGATGCAACCTGCTCATAACTGAAGTAGAACCAAGCAGTCAAGCAAGCTGGCAATCAAATACTTTTGATTCGTATGATCTTGATTCAGACATAGCCTTAAACACAGTAACCTCAGATGGGACTAAAGTTGATTCTATGTTAGTAATCTCAAAGCTTGTAACGCTGGATAAAAATGTGGAAGTTAGTCACACACTAGCAGAAGAGTATCACACAAAGGAACCAGAGCCATTGTTAATGTTACAGTGGAAGACAGACCTAGTTGACTGGTGGCCAGCTGCACAAAACAATGTCCAGGACATATTTCCGGAAGTTGTACTTGACAGGCAAGCATATAGTCAAGACATAGAGAGTAAAATCAACACATATGAAAGAGGGGATGAGGCAGTACAACCCAGTAATGATATGCAAGATGAACCAGCCACTGGGTCACAATCTGAGGACCTAATGATATTGAGTACGATAATACATGGAGAGAACATCGTACAAAACGAAAATGTGAGCAAAGGAACTAAAATAGTTTGGTATGAACAAGGGGATGAACACCATGAACACCATGAAAGGAAACCAGAGCCCATGGAAGATATCTCTCAAAGCCAAACCGAATTTCCTCCTTTGGGTATTAGCATATGTCAGGAAGGAACTTCTAGCTGGACATTAAACAAAAAGATTCCTGAACGCAAAGGCAAAGGACCAAAAACAAGAAGCCAAACTCGTAAGGTGAAGGACCCTGAGAAGGAAAAAAAAGAAAGCTGAGCTTAACGAGTGGTTAGAGCACATAGCCCTTGCATCTGGCCAGCAAAATTACACAGACATTCCTACACAATTCAAGGAACCTTCAGTCAGCTAACAAATAAAGGAAGTACAAGAAATGATGAACATAGGTCAGGCACTAGGAATTTCATATGAACCCGATGCAGAAAGATGCAAAGAACAGATGATAGAACTCAAAAAAATTACTGAAACAGTAGGAAGCGAAAAGCCTACATCCAGTGCTAACCAAGCACCTCAGAAACCCCCTGTCATATGAAAATAATCACATACAACATAAGAGGTCTTGGAGGAGCGGACAGGAAGAAAAGCACTAAAAGTTTCATCTTTCACCACAGACCAGATTACATCAGCTTGCAAGAAACCAAACTGGAATAGATTGATCAGCGGCTTTGTGAATTTTTTTGGTATGACATGGAGTTTGACTGGGCTTACAGAGGGTCAGAAGGGAAGTCAGGCGGCTTATTATGCATATGGAACAGCAAGAAATTCACAAGAGAAATCTTGCTGTCAGGACTGAGCTATTTAGGTGTCAAAGGGCAGTGGTTCAATGAAGGCATTAAATCAAACATGATAAATGTTTATGGCCCGAGCAGTCTAAGTGACAAACAAATATAATGGAAGGAGTTGCTAGCTGAACACACAGAGAATAAAGATAAAAAATGGTGCCTTATGGGCGATTTTAACGCCATTTTACACACAACAGAAAGAAAAGGCACTAGAAGCAATCATAGTACACAAGAGATAAGATTATTCAGCCACTTCATCAATGAGATGGAACTTCAAGACTTGAGAATGACAAGACGAAGATTCACTTGGCATCTAAAATCACTCAAAGCCATGAGTAGGCTAGACAGATTTTTAGTCAATGAAAAGTGGCTAGGTCAAGACATGAATTGGACTCAAATTGGATTGGACAAAGAGGAATCCGACCATTGCCGAGTTAGCTTGAATTCTTTAAGGTGCAGAACTGGGGTCCAAAGCCTTTGAAAATGCTAGATATGTGGTTACAAATGGATGACTACAATGCAATAGTGGAAAACACATGGAATAGTCTTGGATCACAAGGTTATGCAAGCAAAAGAATCAAGGACAAGTTGAAGGCAGTCAAACTTGGAATAAAAGAGTGGAACAAACAAGCACCAAGAGACCTAGCAGATGAGCAGAAAAGGATAAAAAAATGAAGTTAACAGACTGATGATAGTTGCAGAACAAAGCAACTCAGTGACAAACAGCATTAATCAACATGAAAACCTGGTTGAACTACAAAACAGATTACACAACATTACAAAGCAGATTAGCAGTGTCACTTACCAGAAGTCCAGAGTGAATTGGCTAAAAATGGGGGACGCAAATACTGCTTTCTTCCACAGGTGGATCAGTAACAACAGGAAAAGAAACAACATTTTTGGAGTTTGGGAAAATGATGTGTGGTTAGAGGATCCAGAGTTAGTAAAAGAAAGCTTCAAACGCCATTTTCAGTTAAGATTTTCTGAGACAACAAGCACGCGCTCTAAAGCTGTTAACATGAGATTTCAGAAGCTATCTGCAGAATCCATACAGGTTCTTATTCGGCCATTTTCAGAACAGGAAGTAGTTGAAGCCATAAAATGTTGCAGAGCCAAAAAAAGCCCAGGGCCGGATGGGGTTAATTTCAGGTTTATTAGACACTTTCTCCACGTGATGAAAGAAGATATTATGGCTATGATGCATGAATTCTATAGGAATAGCAAACTTGCTAAAGGTAGCAACGCAGCCTTCATATCCTTGATAGCCAAGAATAATGAACCACTGAAGGTAGATGACTTTCGGCCAATAACCCTCATTGGAAGCATGAACAAGATCATCACAAAAGTTATGGCTAAAAGAATTAGTGGTGTTGTAGAAGAGGTAATCTCAGAAAACCAAATGGCCTATGTGAGAGGAAGAAGGTTAGTGGATGGAGTTGTTATCGCCAATGAGGTACTAGATGAAGCAAAAAAGCTGAAGAAACAGATACTCACTTTCAAAGTAGACTTTGAAAAGGCTTACGATACACTCAATTGGAATTATCTACTGGATGTTATGGAGAAGATGGCATTTCCCCCTTGTTGGAGATCGTGGATCAGAGAGTTGCTGGAGTCAGCATCAGCCTTCGTGCTTATTAATGGCAGCCCCACAAAGGAGTTCTATCCCACACGAGGGCTTAGGCAAGGCGATCCCATATCACCTTTTCTGTTTATCATAGCAGTGGAAGGGCTATCCAGTTTAACTAAAAAAGCTGTGAACTGCACTTGATAGAAGCAGTGAGAGTGGGAAGACAAGATACACCTATTTCTCATCTACAGTTCGCTGACGACACTATATTATTTGGAAAAAGTTCATGGAAAACAGTACAAACATGGAAGGCTATACTGAAAAACTTTGAACTACTCTCAGGACTTCGAATAAACTACCACGAAAGCCACTTAATTGGTGCCAATATCCCCAAGACACAACTGGAAGAAATGGCTCTATACCTCGGATGTAGAACTGGGCAAACACCCTTCAAGTACCTAGGCCTGCCAGTTGGAGCAAAACCTGGCAAATTATCCACATGGAAAACAGTCATTGAGAAGTGTGATAGCAGGCTGGCAGGATGGAAACAAAAGCTCATATCCATTGGAGGCAAACTGGTGATCTTAAATTCAGTTATGAATGCATTACCTTCCCATTTCTTTAGCCTCTACAAAGCCCCAAACTCTATAATCAATCATTTGATTAAAAGGCAAAGAGCTTTCTTTTGGGGTAGCACACAAGGTAAAAGGAAAATGGCTTGGATCTCGTGGGAAAAATTGACAACAGAAGTGGAAAGAGGAGGGGTGGGAGTAAGAAACCTGGAGGCCTTTAACAACGCTTTGCTGGGAAAATGGGGAGACAGAATCCTACAGGGAGAAAAAAACTTAAACCAACATCCTGCACTCCAAGTATGCAAACCATTATGGACTGTTGTCCGTAGGTAATCTAAATGAATTGAAGTCAATGAAAACTCTGTGCGCCTCATGGTTTCAACAAAATATGGAGATAAAAATGGGGACTAGAACAGGTGTGCGATTCTGGCTTGACAAATGGGCTGCAAACTCAAATCTTGCTGGAAAGTTCCCTCTGCTGTTTAGAATAGTTAATAACAAGGATATCAGTGTGGGAGATTCTGGTTTCTGGCAGAATAATAGGTGGCATTGGCAACTGAATTGGAGGAGAAAGTTCAGAGGAAACGAACCGAAGCAATGGGAGGAACTCAACACATTGTTACTTGGTTTGGAACCACAACAACAAGGACTAGACAGATATGTATTCAGAGGTAGCAAAGATGGAAATTAAACAGTTAGGAATGCATACCAGCACATCAGGAACACAGTAACTTCTCCCTACAGTGATGAACATGCAAAGGCACTACAGTCGGCTGGAACAATGCAACACCAAAAAAGGTAAGTTTACATGCCTGGAAACTCATGCAAAATGGATTGCCGACTCAAAAAAACTGCAAGAAAGGAAGGTGATATTCAGTAATCAGGAGATTAAATGTTACATGTGCAAAGCTCTACCAGAAACTGCGAACCACCTATTTTCCAGGAATGCAATTTTATAAAAAAAGTTGTGGAATCAAGTAAGTAGCTGGATCACGGGAATAGCTGGTCAGAATTCAAGCAGAGCACCAACTTTGCAACAGCATATAGACAGCAAACCCACACAAGTCTTACTAGACGCATGGAAAAGCATTTAGTTGGATGTCATGTGGCAAACTTGGAAAGCACAGAATCAGGCTCATTTCAATGGTGTTGAAAGCAAGGTTGAGACGTTGGTTCAATCTGTGCAAAGGAACACTTGGATGTGGATGAAAACAGGATGGAAAAAGAGCACATACCCTTACTCACTCAACGACCGGTTGATTCATCCTTTAGTATGCATGGGACTACAACAACCAACATGACCTGAATTAGTAGCTAAGGAAAATGAATGCATCAGCCAGATTATACACAGGTAAGATCTGACTTCATCAGTACAAATGAAAGACACATGATAACTCTGCCACAGTCAGGTACGTGGACTACTACATATTATATGCTGGGACAAAATCCACTAACTTGATCTATATTGTAATACCCTGGAGCCAGTTACTTGGTGGCATGTTTTTTTTTTGTTTTTTTTGTTTTTTTTTGGTACAGGTTAGGTGGACGTAATGGAAAATGCACTGGATAATGGCATAGGTCATCAACGCTAAGTTTTTGGCCTTTGTGGTTCAGCCTTAGGGTTGTAGTGGCACAAACCGCACTCATTAATGAAGAATCAGTGAGAGGAAACAGAGCATATATCTAGTTTATAGCATACACTTACCTTCCTGTTTGAAAAATATGAACTGCTTTCTCTTGTGCAAGCTTATTTGGTCTCAATTTTATGCGGTACAAGTGCGATGAGGAGGAATCAAGACAGCCAATATCAGTCAAGCCTACCCTCTCCCTGAGTTTGCCTCACGCTCTCGGGGAACGTCGTTTAGATCCATATCATCTACATTGTCTATCAAGAAGTATCTAAGTCAACAGCTACGTACATGTTTTTACCACTGGTTAAGAAGACTCACAGGTGGCAGACAAGAATTCTGACAAGCAAGCCTCATTTCTGGAGCACACGGATTGAGGGCGAGCCTTGAGAAACAGAAAGGCCTTGCAAATAAACTCAAAAGCAGCCCCAGAATCAGAAGGGAAGAGTCACGCACACAATGACAAGAAGATCATAGGTCCAAGACGCTGTGAGGACATTAAACATAGATACAGAAAACCACAAACAAAGAAGGTGCATAAAAGAAGATAGATGGGCTGATGGTTGGCCCGTAAGTGAACTACTATACCAGTGACGAACCGGACATACTTTCTAAAATTACAGGGATAGGTCACCAAGGTGGAACGCGCTATGTACCGATATCCCTGCAAAAGGGTATCGATAAGCTGATAGTCATGACATCCATACTTGATGAATACCGGTGAATGACAATGAACTCAATGCAGAGATGTTTGTGCATCCATGACGTTAGAGGAGCCATACGCTTTCACCCTTAGCTATATTAGAAAGTATGACGGCAAGGCATGCCATATAGATTCACGAATCGAACAACTATCAAGTCACGATTTCTGTGGAATGCACCGATAATCCTAGGTCGCGACGGTTTTCTTATTGTATTGTCAACTCTTCAACATTGTAAATACTATTTTTCATATATAAAATATTTGGCTTATCAAAAAAAAATGGACTAGAATAAATGACTCTATTAAATTTCAATGTTTCTATTTTGTAAAGTTGTTGGAACTCAATGCACCAAATGACGCAATATATATTGGGTCGCAACGAAAACGATCTCTTTGTATAATTATAAGGGTAAAATTGCATAAATCTGACCCGAAGCCCAAAGTTAATTAATATATGAGTTACATGAATAGGATGATAGGATAGGATGTATGCTCCTATTGTGTTGTCACTATGACAGTAGTAGAAAAACGAACTTATTGGAATTGCGCCCAACTTTTTGACTGTTACGAGTCAACAGTAAATTAATAGTTACAATCCACAGTCGGTACTATAGCAGTAATACAAGAAAGGCTCGCTATATACATCGTATTGAATGCAAAAGATTTACACTAGTTTATAGAGTTCACAGGAGTAGAAACTCTTTGCACAACACATTTCCCGCAGTTTTAGATACGTGTAGAGCAAATTGCCTACCTGGGACATACTACCACGAATTTTAACTGTGGTTCAGCAAATTTACGCAGCGCAAGGAAAAATGGCAGGTACACATTACATCACTTGGTCTGTCGCAAGTAGTCTCTGAGCTCAGATCGCATCAGTGCCATCTCCGAAGGTGGAAAGAGAAAATGGGGCGATGGCCACATTGAATGTACGAGATCCAACTTTGTCGATGTGTTTCATCTCATAATCACCTTCCTGTAATCGGGATACAAGCAAATAAAGAGACATCCTTGTATAGTTGTGTGACAAAACAAGAAGGAATGCATCATATGACAGAATTGTAAATCTTCAGGATTACATATCAAGAGGAAGGTTTTTGTGAGATGTATGTAGTCTACATTTAAAGAAGAAATGCTTGTCAAATGACACTCACCATTCTTCCACTAGGTGTGCTCAATGGGCATGCAGAAGAATATTCAAAACTTGTATTGGGAAGTATAACTGGTTGTTCTCCTATAACTCCAATGCCACTGGTCAAATGAAATATGATTAAGACAGTTGCATCTGGTTAACAACACGAGAGAGAGATTAAGGAAGTGGCAGAAAGTGTAAGCTTACTGGACATTCTCTGTCTTGCAGTTAGCATCGGTGATAATCCAGTGTCTTCGAAGAAGTTGCACGGAGCGATCTGAGTTGTTGGTGATCCTAATCCTATATGCAAAAAAATAAAGGCCTTTTGAAGGCTGACTCCGGCCTTCAATGTAAATGCTACGAACTTGAACTCTTATGCCCTGGAACAAGCATTAATGTGTTATGCTCTCTGTAGTCATCTTCGCTTAAACTAGTGCAAAGATAGCTAATTTCGGGGACAGAAGGATGAATCCAGCCATACAAATGATTGGGAAACTATGGTTCAACTAAAAGTCGTTAACTCTCTTACCAAGGTTGTGGCGTCGCTTGAGCACTTCAAAAAGCAGTGGGGAGCTATTTCGTTTAGCTCATCACGGTATTTAGCCGCATCCTGAAGATTAAAGGACATGGAACAACACAGTATCTCAATAATCAACAAAGCAAAATTAGTCGGAGTAATGTCCTACAGAACTCAGATAGCTTGTTGACAACCACATTTTCATGCTTTGAGAATTCTCCATACCAGTAGGCTTTAAAAATGTCAATATAAATCTTTAAGTTCATCACAAGAATTCGTAAATATTTACCAGGAAAGCAAGATATCACCGAAACACAATTGCCTAGCGACTTCTACTTTACAAAAAAATCGAGATCTTGGAAGTCTAAGTTCTGCAGCAGCTCTTACCGTGAGACAAGTACGACCAGATGATCCGATCGATTAAAGAGACGTACAGAAATAAGAAGAAACACAGTAGGAAAAGCAAACCTCGAATCTCTCTTCAGCAATTGCGCGCTTCAACAGTCCCTGAAGGCGCAAAATCGGCTCCTCTGCCTCGAACAATCTCAAAGAATCACGAAGTCTAGCGGCTTCTTTGTAATCCTAACAGAATATACAAGAATGAAACACAGTTGAGAAAACAATTTCGCCCGTACATACTGAAGGGTATGAGGTGTCACTCTAATTCTAATAGGCCAAGATTCAAACACATGGAAAGCAGCAAGATTCGAACACAAATGAAAGCAGCAAGATTCGAACACAAATGAAAGCAGCAAGATTATGACTTGACCAGAAATACCTCCGACTTTGCAGCTACTTCAAGTTGCTGCTTCAATAAAGCATACGTCTCAGTTCGAGAAAACGGTGAACTCTGGCTCGAACCCTGAGCGGGGCCCGAACCCGAACCCGAACCCGGATTGGAACTACAGGCAACTATTCTATTAACCCGATAACTGAGTCGACTCGGCAACGACAGCGAGCTGAAATCCGTAAACAGCCTGGTGTTCAGACAATGCATTTTCTGCAAGCTTTTGCAATAACTTGTACAAATTCGATGTGGGCTGTGAACAGAGCTATTCACAAGAGAGTCTTCCAAGATTCTTGCAGCTTAAGTTCGTTGAATTATCTATCCATGCCATCCGAGGAGAGATGTGGGTACGATTAGGGGCATCAGGGATTACATTCATGCGAGCCTGTGAAAGTGGGGCATTTAGCAATTGAGTGTCCCTTGATATTTCAGCGTTTTGGAGCCATCTGTGAGGAAGATGAAACTGGAAAGAACAGAGATAACCAGGAGTTCCATGGCGGAAAAGCTTACACGTGGCAGCTTTTACGGGTCTGGGCCGAAGTGTTGTTTTATACGGGATAAATTGTACGTTAAGCCGATAATACAGAATTAAATAAATTTTAGTAAATCATTGTAAAATACGACATATGATTCTGGGTCGGCGATTGGCACTGAGTTATTCTCTCTTCTTGTTTATAAGTACATTATTTTCATTATAACTTGCCCCAGACTCTACATTATAGCATTTACATTGGGACCAAAATTCTTCCTTGCTATTTGCGCTAGCTATCTAGTTTTGAGCCTCAAATAAGTCCAGACCTTAAGTTGGTTATGCTCGATTGTTAGGGCCAAAATTTTGTTGCAAAATAATTTTGTTTGAAATTATTCTTGCAAAAGATTTATTGTAAAGCTTGTTTTATTTTAAAATATTTTGGAGTCAAAATAAAATAAGTTTTAAAGGGTTTACAGTTAATTTGACTGATCAATGATATATGCTTGTGAAATTAAATTGAATTGGACCAAATCTAATACCGCTTATCAATGGCCAGAAAGTTGAGTGGTAGAGCGTCTGCCCATTAATGAGTTAGGTTAAATAAATGCCTCCAAGGTCACACAGTTGTTGAATCTAAGAAATCATTTAGCCTTGTTGGTTTCCTTTGGGAGAGGAAGATTCGTACGATTATGAAATTTTTGGGCTTTGAAGCTGTTGAAGATTTTGGAAGACAACCATGATAGGTAATTCTTAGGTTACTTTATTTGTTGAGTTATTTCTGTGTTTATAAATCTTTTCCAACAAGCACAATCGTTTGAATTAAATTCAAAATTTTTAACACCCAAAACTCTTGTCTAGTCCGATCCAAGATTTTAGTGATTGCAAACTGTTTTATTATTTTTTTATGGGATCGTGACGTTATGTGCAATAAAAATAATCTCATTATTCTCACTGGGAACCGTTCGGATTCGGAAGGGGTTCATCAGCTATTACTGCTATTACTGCTTCAGGATGGCGCTAATTATCTTGATTGGAAGAAGAGAGTGGATCTTCTTCTAGACTATCTTGGTTACAATGAAATATTATTAATTCATGTTCCTCCGGTTAAACCTGTGGGGACTGCTACTCCGGCTGATGCTGCATTGTCAAAGGCCTATGAGAATTGGGTCAATGCAAAAAGGATAGCAAGATGCCATATCCTTTAAGTTTTAAGTGCACCACTTCGAAGAACCTATACTAAGGTTGCGAATGTTAAGGATATTTTAGATAGTATTAAAAAGAAGTATGGACAAACTTCTCAAGCTTATATAGACAATCTTTGGAAATCTTTCATCAACTAGGTGTGGAGATAATGAAGATGTCAAGGCTCATATGAACATGATGGATTTGTTGGGTTTATATAGAAGGACAAACATTAAATCTGTGTGAGGGTTTCGGCTTAGAGCGGACAATATCATACCAATATGGGGTTTGAAAATTAAGGGGGTATTTGCAAGTTCTTGTGCTTGTCATAAGTAACTTTTTAAAAGGTCTTTTGGAAAAATGAGCTTTTATAAAAAAAAAAAAAAAAAAAAAAAAAAAAAAAAAAAAAAATGGGAGAGTGTTTGCAAAATATGCTTTACTATAGAGGTAGGCAAACGGGCCGGGCCGTTGAAAAATAGGTCACGGGCAGCGGCGTGCTGGTGAAGCAAAACGGGCGGTCTTAAGCCCGCACGTTTTGTTAATGGGGCAGCGCGGGTTTTAGTTAAAAACCTGCGGCCGAGCCCGCCTGCCCCGTAATATTTGTTAGTACTGGCGTCTAGCAATTTGGGCCTTTTAGCCTTTAGGGTTTAGTAGCCGCACGCAGCCACGCAGACCACAGTCCCGACTCCCCGTCTCTCGTCTCGCCGCATCGCCGCTGCGCCGCAGCCTGAAAGAAGAAGTCGCAGACTACAATCCACACTCACGCCGCACGAACAAGTCGCAATTCGCAAATACTAGTAAGATTCTTGCTTGAGCACTGTATTTGGTTAGGCATTTTTTCAGACACCGATTATATTTTTTTTGGGTACTCTGATTTCGAAGGGAGTCGTTTATTTCAGAACTGTCAGCAGGCTTGTTTGGTTTAGGTGTATATGTATGTAGTGTACTGGTACTCGCCCGCAGGCTCAAAGGTTCGTCCTTTT